>ONZH01015649.1:0-127002 GCA_900303285.1 Rhinella marina | reverse complement strand
ATCTCTTAGAAAACCCTCAAACAGTTTACCCATGACAGATGTTAAACTTACCGGCCTATAGTTCCCGGGCTCTGTTTTTGGACCCTTTTTTAATATTGGCACCACATTTGCTATGCGCCAATCCTGTGGAACACTCCCTGTCAGTATAGAGTCCTTAAATATCAGAAATAAGGGTCTGGCGATGACATTACTTAATTCTCTTATGATACGTGGGTGTATGTCATCCGGTCCTGGCAATTTGTCTATTTTAATCTTTTTAAGACGCAGCTCTACTTCTTTCTGGGTCAGACAGGGCACTTTTAATGGGGAATTTACTTTTATATTCTGCATTTCATCTGACAGTTTATTTTCCTCAGTGAATACAGTGGCTAAAAAGATATTTAGTAGCTTTGCTTTCTCCTCATCGCTCTCTGCAACTCCCCCCTCATTACTCTGTAAGGGGCCGACACCTTTAGGTTTATACTTTTTACCATTTATATAATTAAAGAACATTTTAGGGTTAGTTTTACTCTCTTTGGCGATTAATTTCTCGGTCTCTAGTTTGGCTGTTTTTATTTGTCTTTTACATATTCAATTTTTTCCTTGTAGTTTTTCAATGCTTCCTCGCTCCCCTCCTGTTTTAGTGATTTAAATGCTTTCTGTTTGTCATTTATTGCTTTCTTTAAAGCTCTATTTATCCACATTGGTTTTTTCTTGTTCCTTAACCTTTTATTCCCATAAGGTATGTACCTCACAATTAGATATTAGGATGTTTTTAAAAATATCCCATTTTGTGGCTGTATTTTTATTTTTGAGGACTTTGTCCCAGTTAGTTAGGCCTACTGTATATCTCGGTAGTTGAAATCCCCCTTAATAACGACCTCATTATGATTTGCCACCTCGTCTATTTCGTTTAGAAGTAGATTTTCTATGGGCTCTGGTATACGAGGTGGTTTATAATAAAGTCCTATTAGTATTTTGTTATTGTTTTTGGCTCCGTTTATTTCTACCCACAGTGACTCCACATCTTCATGTCCCTCACTTATATCTTCCCGGGGTGTGGGCTTTAGACAGGACTTTACATAAAGGCAGACCCCTCCCCCTCTCCGGTTTTGGCGATCCTTTCTAAACAGACTGTAACCCTGTACGTTAACTGCCCAGTCATAGCTATCATCCAGCAATGTCTCAGTTATTCCCACTATGTCATAGTCCTCCTCACACATCACTAATTCCAGTTCACCAATTTTATTAGTCAGGCTTCTGGCATTAGTGTACATACACTTAAGAGGTCTATGTATATTTTTTACCCCCCTTTTTAAATTACTATTACCTGTGAAGTAAATATCCGGGGTTTTTGGGTTACTTTGGTTGATGTTTTGCCCAATATTCTCCCTACATTCCTCACTAATCCCAACCCCCCACTGTCCCCTCCTATGACCCACTCTCTATCTACCCCCTTATTAGTATTAACCCCCACCCTCCCTCCAGATCCTAGTTTAAAAGCTCCTCCAGCCGTCTAACCATTTTTTCCCCCAGGGCAGTTGCACCCTCCCCATTAAGGTGCAGCCCGTCCCTACTGTAGAGTCTGTAGCCGACAGAGAAGTCAGCCTAGTTCTCCATGAACCCAAACCCTTCCTTCCTGCACCAGCCTCTGAGCCACTTATTCAACTCCCTAATCTCCCGTTCTCTCTCTAGTGACGCTCGTGGCACTGGTAGTATTTCTGAAAACACTACCTTGGAGGTCCTGGACTTGAGCTTCTCTCCTAGTTCCCTAAAATCATTTTTAAGGACCTTCCATCTCCCCCTGACTTTGTCATTGGTGCCAATGTGTACCATGACTGCCGGGTCTACCCCAGCCCCACCCAGCAATCTGTCAATCCGATCCGCGATATGCCGAACCCGAGCACCCGGGAGACAACACACTGTTCGGCATTCACGGTCTCGGCGACAGATGACCCTGTCTGTCCGCCTAATAATAGAGTCCCCTACCACCAGCATCTGTCTGTCCTTTGCTGCTCTCCTTTTCCCATCCTTCCTGCAGCGGTCATCCTCCTGGTTTCTAGGAGAAACGGCCTGCTGCAGTGTTGCTGGTCCTGGGCTTTCATCCCTAATATCAGCCAAACAGGCATATTTACTAGGGCGTTCCAGCTCAGGACTAGCCTCCCTGGCACTTTTCCCTGTAGCCCTCCTTACTACATTAACCCAACTGCTGACCTGATAGTCCTGCTCTTGCCCATCTCCTCCCTCCTCCTCTTCACTGACCCCAGCCAGTGCCTGCACTGTGATGTCTAAGCCTCTCTCCAGGTGTTCAATGCCCCTAAGTATGCCAAGCTGCTTATTTAGATCCAAGATCTGGGCTTCCAAATATGCAACGTGATTGCATCTAGTGCAAATGTATTCAACTTTGAATGGTTCTTCAAGGCATGCATACATTGCACAGGACACACACTTGGTAGCATTGTCCATGGAGCACCTGCTAGATGGGGATATACAGTGCAGTACAGAAAAACAGTATATATGCGATTAGTTGTGGTTTGCTGTAGCTGGAGGACTACAAATCAAGTTAACCACACACAAGGAAAATCTCTCCCACCTTACTTTTTGCTCCTGGTCTTAAACTCAGTTTTTTTAACTCCACTTATACACAGCCCACTTACAAAGCAAGCACAAAGTCAGAGCAAGCTCTATAAGAGTTTAGCTATGTAATTTATAGCACCTGGGATTGCTAACCACTCCCCTTCACCAGGTACACAGCAGAAAAAAAATGGGTTTAAATGTTATTACCAAATGCAACCACTAAACAAACAAAGACCTTTGCAATAAACTAGACAGTTATTTGCAGTCACTCCCACAAATTCACACTCAGTACAAGCACTCCGGTTTTTTAACTCCACTTATACAAAGCCCACTTTCAAAGCAAGCCCAAAGTCAGAGCAAATGTGTTTATACAGTAGATATAGTGAGGTCAGGAGAAGTCATTAGGGAAATGTCCTTGCTATAACAGAAACGGTCTGGGCAGATAGTTTTTTGATATTTTTGTTTTGTTGCATTCACTTGATGAAGGGGTGGTGATAGCAAACATCAGGACTGAGACTATGAAAAGTTTTCACATCAACTCCAACATAGATTTATTATTGCCATGAACTGAGTTTCCCCAATCTGGATCAAGCTTGTTTAAGTATTACTCTGAGCAGGTGAAGGTGCTTATTGCTTGTGAGCCTGAAGATTCAGCAGCCTGATCCGGATGTTCTACAGAGGTGCCAAGATGATGCACAAGTCCAGGAGAGGAGACCCTCACCAGATGTAAAAGCCTTCCAGAGACATGGCCTTTGGGCCCAACAATACGCCTTTAGCCACAAGCCTGCTATAACACAAAGGACTTTGCTGCTTGCACTGTTATTGCCCAGAGGTGGACTTTGCAGTTGGGAAAGAGTATGACTAAGGCTCTTACGAGAAAAACACCAACCAGCAGGACCGATGCCAGTTATAATAATCTCCAGACTTGTGAATGAGGGCTACACATCAAGTCTCCTTTCTGAAGACCAGAGACAGCAGTGATGTTCCGAACAGCCACAATTACCTGAGAAAATGGGCTCTAGAGTCAACCTTCACACCTGCTTTCTCCTCACCCATCAACACAGATGAGGGAGGGGGAAAGACAGACAAAAGACAAACTGCTCTGCATTGAGACTATATAAGAGTTACACCAAAGATAAGAAAGATCTTCAGACATGGATATTTTTGTATATTTGTTTTTCTGTAAGCCCACGTGACCATGAATTTCTGTTATAAGCAACCGACATATGTGAACAAAGCTATAGTGTTTAGATTAATAATATCACTACATTGAGGGATAACTGTAGAGAGTTATTTATGTGATATCAAGTATAGGGTGATAGGAGTTAAAGATTAAACCCAGGGGTGGATTGAGTAATTTAGATGGGTAAGAGACAAATAATAGTGTGATTAGCTAGTAGTTTATAGTGGGAGTGAATGAAAATAAAGAGCAAAAGGTGGAATGTATATCGAATAATTACTTTTTGTATTAATGTTCTTTATATTGAATTCACTTATGTCTTCTTGTTTGTATACCTTTCTTTACTCTGCTGTGTTTGTCTCATAGTTGTCTTATCTTTACTACTGTTCTATTGTTGACCATACAGTCTGTGTATTTTGGGTCTGGTTTTACATTTATGGCTGTGTCTTGGACGCTTCGCAAACATTGCCTCATCTAAACAAAGGTTAATCTTTACAAGTGTCCATAGTGAACCAATAGTCACCTAAGGTATATAAAGTGAGAGTGTGTAAGCCCATGGGGGAGGGGGGGGGGGTCCATGGAACATGCAGATGTTCCATGGATGTTCAGGAGTGACATGACTGCTCAGGTGCAGTCATGTCAAGAACTCAACTACTTTCGCAACCAGGTATCTCTGGTGATCCAGTGGAGGGCTCCCCCCCGGACAGATGTATTTTTAACTCATAGCTAAGTATATCTTTGGTTTTATTCTTCTTTATTGTACTTGTTATGATTCTTGTTTACTTTACTTGTTTCTTCTGTATTTTTGTTTATCATTTAAGTAAACTATATTTTTTTCCACTTAACTATTGTGTGTGAACCTATTTATTCTCGCATCATAGAATTCACAGTAAAACAACAGTACAGACCAAAAGTTTGGACAAACCTAATTCAAAGAGTTTTCCGTATTTTCATGACTATGAAAATTGTAGATTCACACTGAGGGCATCAAAACTACTGTATGAATTAACACATGTGGAATTATATACTTAACAAAAGAATGTGAAACAACTGTAAATATGTCTTATATTCTAGGTTCTTCAAAGTAGCCACCTTTTGCTTTGATTACTGCTTTGCACACTTTTGGCATTCTCCAAATTTGAGATCTTTGGTTCCAACCACCGTGTCTTTGTGCGACGCAGAAAAGGTGAACAGATGGACACTAGATGCCTGGTTCCCACCGTGAAGCATGGAGGAGGAGGTGTGATGGTGTGGGGGTGCTTTGCTGGTGACACTGTTGGGGATTTATTAAAAATTGAAGCCATACTGAACCAGCATGGCTACCACAGCATCTTGCAGCGGCATGCTATTCCATCTGGTTTGCATTTAGTTGGACCATCATTTATCAACAGGACAATGACCCCAAACACACCTCCAGGCTGTGTAAGGGCTATTTGACCAAGAAGGAGAGTGATAGGGTGCTACGCCAGATGACCTGGCCTCCGCAGTCAGCCAACAAGTCACCAGCCAACAAGTGCTAAGCATCTCTGGGAACTCCTTCAAGACTGTTGGAATACCATTTCAGGTGACTACCTCTTGAAGCTCATCAAGAGAATGCCAAGAGTGTGCAAAGCAGTAATTAAAGCAAAAGGTGGCTACTTTAACCCTTTCACCCCCGGAGGTTTTTTCGGTTATGCATTTTTGTTTTGCGCTCCCTGCCTTCAAACAGCCATAACTGTTTTATTTTTCTGTTCACATAGCTGTATGAGGGCTTGTTTTTTGCGGGACAAGTTGTACTTTCCAACGCCACCATTTAATATTGCATATTTAATATTGCATACGGGTTTCTTATTTACAACGTTCGATGTTCACTAATACTGACCAGTTACTTTCATTCTACTGGTCAGTACGAATCCGGTGATACCTAATATGTATAGTTTTTCCTGCGTTTTTATAGTGATAAAATTATAAAGTTGTCTTTTTTTTTAATCATATCTTGACCCCTATAACTTTTTAGTATTTATGTGTATGGAGCTGTATGGGGGCTCATTTTTTGCGGGGCGATCTGAAGTTTTTATTGATACCATTCTGGGGTCTATGAATTTTTGATCACTTTTTGTTTAATTTTTTTTTAGAAAAAAAAAGCGACAAAAACCAGTGAATCGCCATTTGGACGCTTTTTTCCGCCACACAATTCTCCGTATTGGAATTTTTTTTAAATATTTTAAAAGTACGGGCGTTTTTGGTCACAGTGATACCCATGATGTCTATATTTGTCTATATTGTTATTTAGGTATTTATTTTTTAATTATACGGAAAGGGGGGTGATTTGAACTTTTATATATTTTTTTATTTTTTATATTTTTTTTAACATTTTTTAAATTTTTTGTGGTTATTTTAAAGCTCAAATATGAGCCAATATATTGTGTTTTTTTTTCTTTATGAGCAAATCAGGGATTTACTAGATGGAGATAAATCCAAGAATTGCTCATTTCTTATACTGGCCTGCCATCTAGTGGCCAGAATAAGAATTGCAGTTTGAAAACTGTAATCCTCACCAGCGAGGATTACAGTTTTCATATGGTGTACAGACACCCCGATTAGCCACTCGGGGCGTCTGTACACCACCCGGAAGCGTACGCTTCCGGGTTCAGACGCATCCTGATCACGGCATCAGAAGGCCCAGGAAGAAGCCACCGATGGCGGTAAGTAGCTGCAACTCTCTGCTGTTAGAAACAGCAGAGACTTGCCAGCCATGGCGCCCGCCGCACGGGAGTCATGTCCCTACGGCGCTGGTCGGGAAGGGGTTAAAGAACCTAGAATATAAGACATATTTTCAGTTGTTTCACACTTTTTTGTTAAGTATATGATTCCACATGTGTTAATTCATAGTTTTGATGCCTTCAGTGTGAATCTACAATTTTCATAGTCATGAAAATACAGAAAACTCTTTGAATGAGAAGGTGTGTCCAAACTTGTGGTCTGTACTGTATATATATAGCGTTTTCAGAAATAAAGAAAACATACAATCATATCAGTGCACAGAATGATAAAGCAGTACAGCTGAGTTTACACCGCACATCATACAATAAAAATATACTGCCCACAACTTCCTTACCACACCTAAACAACCTTCCTTCTCTCCCCTCCCCCAAATTCCTGTATTGTACCTCCAAAGCCTCTAATTAGTATACCAGTCCAGATATGCAATAGTCTCTGTGACACCAAACCAAGGCTAATTAAACAAGACTTCCACTGCTTCTCAAATTTTCAAACAGTACCATTTTTTATGTGAATACCACTTTCCATGCAAATCATATGATTAATCATATACAGCAATTTTGCAACAGCTAACTTATAATCTGCAGTGTGATTATGGTGGCCTACCTGAAAATCCTCCACATAGCCAAGAAACTAGTGGAGTCTGTGGTCACCTCACATCATACACCTCCTCTAACCGCTTATACTGTAAACTTCCACCCAAAAATGTTCCAGCTCTGTATAGGTCCAGAACATATGGATCAAATCTGTGTTCGGGGCAGTCCACCGTGGATATTGTGAATCTGCACGCAAACCCACTCTATGCATGAGCTGAGGTGTTTTATATTCCTGGTGTATCAGAAACAGTTGTGATTGGCGTTGGGCTACAATCATGGATAATGTGGGTACTACCCCTAAAACAGCGTTCCATTGGTTGCCTGACAGCGACCCTACATCCCTCTCCCATTTAAGACCTGAAAGTTGATCTTTCAAAACCTTATCCAGCAAAATAGCATAGGTCATAGATATAAAAAAAAAAAAACTGTTTGCGGTAACTGAAATTCTATCTGCAACTGCTGGAAAGACTTAAAGGGGTTGGCCACCCTAAGTATCAAAAATCCAAAGTTCCCCCAGACAATAGCCAACACTATGAAGTATTTCTCAGGTGACATGTACTGGCTGTACGTCATTTATCTAACCTGTTCACCATGACACACTTCCCTGGAGGAGCTCCCTCAGACAGGCTGTGTGGGAGGAGCAGCTGCAAAGTGAAAGTAACAATCCCAGCATGCACTGCAGCAAGCATGTCTAGAGGAGCAGTCACATGACCTCCCCGCCCACCTGTGTTCACATAGAGACAAGAGCCCCTTAGATAATATCAATGTTATCAGTGAATAACTGTTGTACAGACATAGCAATAGAAAGAATGCCCCAGCCCCAACAGAAAAGGAGAGGGGGGGTTACCCTTTTCATAAATTTACTGTGGGGCCCAGTCATTTATATTTGTGCCACTGGATGTAAGCCAAAAACAGAATGAGGGGGGGAGTTATCATTTCCCTTGTTCCTAAAAAGTGGCCTTAAAAAGTTGCAAACTATGGGACAGATTTATCAAAATTGGTGTAAAGGAAAACTGGCTTGGTTGCCCATAACAACCAATCAGATTCCACCTTTCATTTTTCAAAGCTCCTTTGGAAAATGAGAGGTGGAATTTGATTGTTTGCTATGGGCAACTAAGCCAGTTTTCCTTTACAGCAGTTTTAATAAATTTCCCTCTATGTGTTTGCAAATTTTTAACTGCGCTTTTTTTTTTTTTTTTTAAAGGGCGTGATAATGGCAGAGACAGGGCATGACCAGTCACCCCAACAAATTTATGTTCATTTTCACCAGTTTTCTGACTCAAATGAAGCCAGAAATCTATGGCAGCTCTGAGCTGTCATAGATTTCTGTTTAGGTGCACGGACTGCACAAATCGATCTGCTGACATACAGAGGAGCCTCCTGTCTATCATCATACGACCTGCTCCCAGCTGACAGCCCATCAATCATCTATGAATATATGACTACCCTTCATCTGGGAAAAAAGGGAAAATGAGTGTAGTCAAATAGCTATATATAATGTACAGGGGGTCACACATCACTATATATAATGTACAGGGGGTCACAGATCACTATATATAATGTACAGGGGGGTCACACAACACTATATAATGTACAGGGGGTCACACATCTGTATATACAGTATAAAGGAGGTCACTGTACAGGGGTTCACATATCTCTGTATGCAGTGGTGGGGGGTCACACATCAGTATATACAGTGTATGGTGGTGGTGGGGTCAACTATTACTGTATACAGGGGGTCACACATCACTATATACAGTATAAAGTGGTGATCATATATCACTGTATTGGGGGCATCATATATCACTGTATACAGTGTGCAGGTAGGAGAGGGCACATAATTACAGATGACATCAGTGACTGCTGCTATCACTGACCTCAGCCATACTGACAGCTCAGAAGGGGTTAAAGCTCCTGACCTGTTGGTCTGGCTGGAATAAACATGTCTGTGATAAGACCACATTGCAGAGTGGTCATAGACAGGACAGACACTATGATTGCTCACACGTTGTTGTCCACAGCACCTTCCTGGCTCTGCTACATCACTGCAGTCAGTGAAATTTATCCCAGCTTCTCCTCAGTCTCTCTTCAGCTTCTAACAGGTTTCTCTGCTAAGCCCCTTCAGCCCTGTATAGTCAGGATTGCAGTCACAGCAGAAGGAAACTTCTCTGACACAAGCAGGGTGCCTTTAGGACCCAGGAGCAGCACACTCCTTCCATGGACTAGTGCACATGCAGGCATGGACTAGACAAGCAGTTATGAGTGCAGGACAGGAGGGGTGTGGCTTCCAATAACAAGTTAACCAGGCAAATTTGCTGCAGAAGATATATGAGGAAGTTTATTGTCTCCCTGCTTTCTTTACAGTTTTAATAAGTGCTAACAAAGTGGCCAACCCCTTTAAGTGTCCCCTCCAAATATAATTGAGAGACCCAGCGAACACCACGTAGTTCCGATCGATCAAATCCTTCTGGTTTAAAAAATCTCCCACAACTGAGCATTTTTTCATATAGGAGTATATTTTGTATATCCATCCATCCTAGTAACTCCTGTATCTTTCACCACGTCTTGTGTAAAAGTAGTAGAGTGTGTATCCCAGGAGTGAGCAGTCAAAATTTATGTCCTTCCAATGCTCCAAGAAAGGACATGTCTGGAACATATGATTGTACAATCAATCTTCTAGAATCAGGAACAGTATCACTATCCTCTACTTCCCATCCTTGCATATGTTGTAATTGTGCGGCTATAGAATACTCCCATGCATTAGGTATAGCAATCCCTACCTCCTCCTTAGATAGTTGTAAATTCTGGAGTGCAATTCCAGAGTTCTTTTTTTCCCTGTATCAAGTCTCTAAATATACCCTCCATTTTTTTGAATAGATGTTTCAGAAGTCAGACAGGGGCATTATGTAATACATATAATAACAGAGGTATTAAAATCTAATGGCAACTTTACACTTCATTTTCTCCAGTAGAGGCATAAGATTTAAGGCACAATAATCAGACACCGCAAGAGTAATCCATAACCCAAGATATTTGAACTTATCTACACACAGAATTGGTATACCCACTAGACAGCTCCTATCCACCTGGGGAGACAACAGAAGCACAGACTTGGTCCAATTAATAATCAACCCTGAGTACTTTCCGAATTGTTTAATTATGTCCAATAGTTTGCTCACAGAGGTGCCCACATCATCCACAAATAATAGCAAATCATCAGCATAAAGTGCCACTTTCTCCCCCACCACTGCGTATTTGAAACCATGTACCTGAGGCTCAGTTCATATAGGAGCAGCCAGCAATTCAATAGCAATTACAAACAGCAGTGGCAATAGTGGACACCCCTGTCTAGTGCCCCTTTCTTAAAGAAGAACTCCCACAAAAATTTTTATTCCATGTCCTTATAGAAATGTACATGATGTAATCTGTAGTGAATGTTATTTTCTTACCAGTAGCTGAATTTTTGACTTATATCATCCTGAAGTTTCTTATCTGTGTCATGTGACTAGGAATTAGACCCACCAACTCACACAGCACCTTATGTGTGGACAGGAAGTCTAATCTTCTATGCATTCCTATGGGAGCCTCACTTTCAGTCTCATAGGAATGAATAGAGAAGTGACTGGCTTGCTGTCCTGGGTCAGTTGGAGGTCAGGGAGTTGGTCACATGACCCAGCTACAATAAGAAGAGAGTGGAAACTCTCAATTTCAGCCTCTGATAAGAAAATGACATTCACTACAGATGATATCATGCACCTTTCTAACACGTCAGAGAATAAAAAATTTTGCGGGACTTCTATAACTAAAGCTTCCCGAAAAGCTCATTATTCACTCTAGATCTCGCAGTAGGAGCAACATGCAGTAGCTTCACCCAAGACAAAAATAGAGACCCAAATCCCATTTTCTCCAGGATAGCCAACAAGTACCCCAACTCGACACTGTCAAACACTTTAGCGGCATCTAATGACATCACTGCTTTGCCGAGGAGGGGTCCCCAAGGCGGCCTACAGATTCAGGAACAGCCTTCTCAAATTAACCCCTGTGGACTGTGATGGCATAAATCCAGAGTGATCTGGGTGTACCACAGATGTTATGACCCCAGACAACCTGTTTGCCAGAACCTTCGCCAGAATCTTCACATCAGCAATGAGCAGAGAGATCAGCTTATAAAACTCAGGGAAAGTGGGATCCTTTCCTTGTTTAGGGAGAACAAAAAATATAAATATATATATATATATATATATATATATATATATATATATATATTCATTGGTGGTGCAGTGGCCACAGCCCTCCCCAGTATTATATTCATTGGTCGCCAGCAGCAGCTTCACATCCTCCTCCCATTAATCTTTTCATTGGTGGTAATGGCAACCTCCTTCTCCACTGTGCAGGCTGATAAGAATATGGTGCACGCTGCCCTCGGCACTCACCATGTTCTCTAAAAAATACTAGGCTGCAGTACTGGAAAACAGCAAATCTCGGTATCGTATTGTTCTGGGTGCAAAAGTATTGTTTGGGTATCAAAAGTTCGATACCCGGTGCAACTCTACTCATAACTCAAAGACTCATCTCAACTTATATGCAAATTGAAAACATTGGGGGTCCATTTACAGAATGTGCCACGCATGGTTTAAGAGTATAAAAGTTGCAATAATTTTGAAAGAATTTTTCAAAATTTTCTGTAAATTTTGGATTTGTTTATAAATAAAGGTAAAACATATTGACTCAAACTTACCATTAACATGACATACAATGTGTCACAAAAAAAAAAACAACCTATCTCAGAATGGCTTGGATAAGTAAAAGCACTCTAAAGTTATTACTACATAAAGTTATATGTTATATTTAGAGATGAGAGAACGTGCTCGTTATGAGCACTGTAGCGCTCGGCTCCCCTGCGCAATGCCCGCAAGCATTGCGGATCCGTCCTCAGCTGCATGTAAGTCAATGGGGACGGATCGTTTGGTATGACACTCATACCAAACGGATCCGTCCTCCTCACCCGACTGAAAGTCAGTGGGGACGGATCCGTTTGGTATGAGTGTCATACCAAACGATCCGTCCCCATTGACTTACATGCAGCTGAGGACGGATCCGTAATGCCTGCGGGCATTTGTTCGCAGGGGAGCCGAGCGCTACAGTGCTCGTAACGAACACGTTCGCTCATCTCTAGTCATATTTGCAAAATTAAGGTTGGTCAGGAAGTGGGTAAATGGCCTTGTCTGGAAGTGGTTAAAGAGGTCCTCAAGAAAGGAGCATGGGTCACTAACTTTCACCCCCTCTTGACCGCTCATTAGACTAATGTTGCATTGTTGTAGGCAGTTCTACGTATAATCAATTTTCTTCTCATAGGAAGTAGACGCAGCATCCAAATTGTGCATTTGAGCTCTAAGTGGCATCACTGCATCTTCCAGGTAAGATATGCGAGAATCCACACCAGTGGTACATTCACGCAAGGCTTGAACATCAACCTGACTGAGGCTGAAATCAGACTGAAGGGCATCACTTTTCCCAAAGTGGAACAAGCTGCTCTTAGCAATTGCCTTAATTACACCTGAAATAGGAGGACATCCTCTTGCTAGACCTACTGAACCCTATAGAAAATAAAGAAAAAAACTGGATCACACACGGTAATTTCCTTTATCATGAATCATCCACAACGGTATTACCACAAGATACAGAGAGATGACCCTTCTCCAAACAGGTAGGGACAAGAAAAACAAATTAGACCATCCTCTGGCTCCTCCTTAGTGTCTTTCCGGACTGACAGCCTAGAGCAGGGCTGGCCAACCTGAGGCTCTCCAGCTGTTGTAAAACTACAACTCCCACCATGCCCTGCTGTAGGATGATAGCTGTAGGCAGACTGGGCATGCTGGGAGTTGTAGTTTTGCAACAGCTGGAGAGCCACAGGTTGGCCAGCCCTGGCCTAGAGAGTCTTAAAGAGGACCTGAATTATTTAAAAAGGACCAAAAAAATGCCTTTTTGTTACATATGCTGTCGATTGCTTAAGATGTAACTTTTATTAATACCATATTAATATAAACCTTAGAACCTATGTGCACTTGCTGTTTTAAAATCTCAAACATTTTGGCAAAATGTGTTCAGAGGGGCGGAGACGATGCTTTAAAACCTCTGAAGGTGATGTCATTTGTATAGCTAGCTAATCGCTAGCTTTAGTGTTAGTATGTAACCATTCTTAGGCTTCATTCACATGACCGTATGTGTTTTGCAGTCCACAAATTGTTGCGGATCCGAAAAAAAACGGATGACGTTCCGTATGGCATCCGTGTTTCCGTTTTTTTTGCGGTTCCATTGTAACAATGCCTATCCTTGTCAGCAAAACGGACAAGAATAGGACATGTTCTATCTTTTTTGCGGAACGGAAATACGGACATACGGAAGCGGAATACACACGGAGTACCTTCCGTTTTTTTGCTGACCCATTGAAATGAATGGTTCCGCATATGGTCCGCAAAATAAACGGAACGGACACGGAAACAAAATATGGTCGTGTGAATGAAGCCTTAGTCAGTAAACAGAGCGCTAATTGTAGAGATTCTCTGTTTCCATTCCCTCCTCTCACCTGATGTAATAGCGGACACTCAGCTTCCATCCTCCCTCTGGTTTCAGGGCATGAATTTGGACTTAGGCATAGAACGATGTGTACACGCTCGCTGCGCATGTCAAATGTATTAGACTCGCTCTGCTCCCAGTGTGTGATTCAAGTGGGCATGATTCGGGACTTATTCAAAATTAAAACAATGTACTTCCCAGTTCCAGTCCACACTAAACGCGTTGCAGATCCTCCAGTGAGGTGGGTTCAACTCGCACCACAGGCAAACAGTCAAAATAAGAAGATCGCGCTGCATTTTGACCAGAGTCAATTCACAAACTTTTAGGATACAATCAGAATAATCCGCATAGCCAGCACATAATCATCGGCATGGTCAAAAATTCTTGAGGAGTTCCTGTCAAGATTTAAATGCAGAGCACCAATGGCGAAGGACCCTCAACACCAAAGTATTTTTCAACCATTTATTATACTCGCAAAAATACAATCAATATAGGCGCATCAGATTGTCTTAAAACTCCTTTTGGCGTCTTTGCCTCGTATCAGACCCGACCCAGGTTTCGCTTTGAGCTTCATCAATTGTTCTCATCACCAGGTGTCTCTTTATACCTCCCACAGGTAAAGGGAGGGAGTTAACAAACTCACTCTCATATTATATATGAACATATTCTTTAGAAAATGACATAATATCACATAAAACATGCTAAAAATCATACATACAGACAACAAGAATATCCTAGTATATAAAGTTAACAATAAGCCTAACATAGTCATAAGCGGAGTTCACACTCTGCGTTTTTTATGGAACAACATTCGCATAGCTTATACATTCTCAAACAACCACTTTTACTCATTGGTCTCCACTTGGGCAATTCTTAATGCAATATGGGTGGTGACTCAACTTTCTGATCTAATACTGTATCTTAAAGGGGTTGTCCAAGTTATTTTTTTGTTCTTTATATGTTTCTAACTTGTCAGATATAACAACTTTCCCATATACTTTGTGTTTCTAAAGCTGCTGGTTTCTCAGAGTTGACTGAGGGTCACCTTATCTCTCTGCTCTGTGATGTTTCCTTCACAAGCCTCAGAGTTCAGATAACAGTCTGTACACGAGACGTCACTGGCCACGCCCCCTTTCTTTGCCGGCTGCTATCTGCTCTCTCCCTGGTTTCCTTCAGATAAAACATTAACCCCTTCAGCCAGAACACACTGAGGGCTCAAGGCTTTACAACAAACAGTAGCTGCAGCAGTGAGAGGAGACAAATGCTGGGCAAGGAGCTATAGAGGAATTGTACAAGAACAGGTAGGGAGAAATTCCTGTATGTATTAGCAGTGTCATTGTACAGCTGGGACTTGTAGTCCTACACATACAACATGCTGCTGAGTATTCCAGCAGGCACACATGTCACTCAGCACTTGTATTCATTCCCTTTGCAGAGAGGGGGAAGAAGGGGGAGGGGCTGAGATTGTTGTTATTGCATGTAAACAAAGACCAGAAGAGAACCAGTGAAATTAGGAAATATGGATTTTTTTTGCCTAAAACTTGCTGAACTTAGTTATATATTGCTGCCCAGATTTACAGTGCTATATATTTTTTGTCATAACTCGGACAACCCCTTTAATAGATTATAATATTTATATATATATATATATATATATATATATAAATATATATATATATATATATATATATATATATATATATCTTAAAGGGGTTGTCCAAGTTATGGAAAAAAAATATAGCACTGATAATATATGGGTAGCAATATATAACTATGGGTAGCAATATATAACTAAGTTCAGCAAGTTTTAGGCAAAAAAAAAAAAAAAAAATCGATATTTCCTCATTTCCCTGGTTCTCTTCTGGCCTTTGCTTACATGCAGTAATAACAATCTCTGCCCCTCCCCAATTCTCTACAAAGGCAGTGAATATAAGTGCTGTGAGTACATGTCTGGCTGCTGGGATACTCAGCAGCATGTTGTTTGTGTAGGACTACAAGTCCCAGCTGTACAATGACACTGCTGATACACACAGGAAATTCTCCCTACCTGTTCTTGTACAATTCCTCTATAGCTCCTTGCCCAGCATTTGTCTCCTCTCACAGCTGCAGCTACTATTTGTTGTAAAGTAAAGCCTTGAGCCCTCAGTGTGTTCTGGCTGAAGGGGTTAATGTTTTATCTGAAGGAATCCAGGGAGAGAGCAGATAGCAGGAGCCTGGCAAAGAAAGGGGGCGTGGCCAGTGTCTAGTGTACAGACTGTTATCTGAACTCTGAGGCTTGTACACGAAACATCACAGACCAGGGAGATAAGGTGACATCACAGGTCATGTGACCCTCAGTCAACTCTGAGAAACCAGCAGCTTTAGAAACACAAAGTATATGGGAAAGTTGTTATACCTGACAAGTTAGAAACATATAAAGAACAAAAAAAGAACTTGGACAACCCCTTTAATAGTCTAGCGAGAGTTCAGTTTTAAATTTCCCGGTTACTACTTTACTCCGGTCACGTGATCCAGAAGAACCTATCAGCAACTACTACCGTGGTTCATTCACAAAAAGCTCCGGTCACGTGTTCCCGGGGAACCAATCATCTTTTACAACGTTTTCCATTCATCTAAGGTCCTTCCTTTTTGATAGGGTTATGGGCTCTTGTTCAGCTAGTGTTTATTTCTCACATCAACCGGTAAACCTCTTAATAGTAATGTCATTAAACACTTGTAACTTAAATTCTTTTTCAAAGTCTCTAGTTTTCAAACACTTGTAATTGCGGATTGTCAGCCATCCAAGCAACAACCAAGAAACCCACACATTCAGGGTCAGCTTCCTGACTCGGACCGAAGGTAACCAATAGTCATTTACGCACTCTCGCACTTGATCTCGTATTATTTTCTGATATCTCATCTATAGTCAGGCGGTCTATCCTATCTCAATACATGATTAAAGTATAGATCATAGATATTTTATTATATTCTCAATATAGTTATAATTCCCAATTTTCGGAACTTCTATTTGTTTTTCTTCCTATTCACATTTATTCCCCAACTCATCACAGACTTGCGCACATATTACACAATTCCCATAAACTTCAAACCTTTGGGATTTTTATTATGTACTTTTAAAAAACGTGAGGAGACACTATGCGTCTCTAGTCCTTTTTTAATGTTCCTGATGTGTTCTTGAATCCTAGTTTTTAGTTTTCTCAGGGTTCGGCCAACATATTGGAGGCCACATGAGCACTCCAACATGTATATGACCCCTGAATGTTCGCATGTGGTCTCTCCTTTTATTTTAAACACTTTTTTATTATTTCTAGAGACAACTGTTTCAGCATTATGTCTTTTGTCTTTATTTTCCTGATTCTTAAAAGGGAGACACCATCCGCACCAAGTGAATTTGTTTCTTTTTGTCTTCTCTACTACTACTGCTAATATAGTGAAAAAAGAGGACCCAAATTTAAAGAAGAGAAAATGAAAGATACATTTAAATTCGCCTTCCTCACTGAGTATAATAGTAGTGGGGGAGCTATTAAAGATGCACTTAGAAAAAAATGGAGAACCTTAAAAAATTATCCAGTTTTAGGACCATTAATTCCAGAAAAACCGGGAGTGGTGTTTAGAAAGGCGCCGAATCTGAACACCCACCTGGTACATAGCCATATCCCCACAAAAGTAGAGAAGATAAAAAGAAACAAATTCACTTGGTGCAGATGGTGTCTCCGTTGTAAGAATCGGGAAAATAAAGACAAAAGACATAATGCTGAAACAGTTGTCTCTAGAAATAATAAAAAAGTGTTTAAAATAAAAGGCGAGCCTACATGCGAACATTCAGGGGTCATATACATGTTTGAGTGCCCATGTGTCCTCCAATATGTTGGCCGAACCGAGAAAACTAAAAACTAGGATTCAAGAACACATCAGGAACATTAAAAAAGGACTAGAGACGCATAGTGTCTCCGCACATTTTTTTAAAAGTACATAATAAAAATCCCAATGGTTTGAAGTTTATGGGAATTGAGAAGGTACAACAAAATTGGAGAGGGGGGGACCCAGCGGTGAGAATAAATAAAAGGGAGGTAGAGTGGATATATAAGCTTGACACTTTACAACCACGGGGGTTGAATATTGAGTTTGACCTAAAACCCTGTTTAGTGGATTAAGACAAGATAACCAGTAAACTGTGTAATATGTGCGCAAATCTGTGATGAGTTGGGGAATAAATGTGAACAATAGAAAGAAAAACAAATAGAAGTCCCGAAAACTGGGAATTATAAATATACTGAGAATATAATAAAATGTGATCTATACTTTAACCATGTATTGAGATAGAAGAGACCGCCTGACTGTAGATAAGATATCAGAAAATAATATAAGATCAAGTGCGAAAGTGCGTAAATGACTATTGGTTACCTTTGGTCCGAGTCAGGAAGCTGACCATGAATGTGTGGGTTTCTTGGTTGTTGCTTGGATGGCTGACAATCCGTGATTACAAGTGTTTGAAAACTAGAGACTTTGAAAAAGAGTTTAAGTTACGAGTGTTTAATGACATTACTATTAAGAGGTTTACCGGTTGATGTGAGAAATAAACACTAGCTGAACAAGAGCCCATAACCCTATCAAAAAGGAAGGACCTTAGATGAATGGAAAAAGTTGTAAAAGGTGATTGGTTTCCCGGGAACACGTGACCGGAGCTTTTTGTGAATGAACCACGGTAGTAGTTGCTGATAGGTTCTTCTGGATCACATGACCGGAGTAAAGTAGAAACCAGGAAATTTAAAACAGAACTCTCGCTAGACTAGTAATTAAGATACAGTATTAGATCAGAAAGTTGAGTCACCACCTATATTCCATTAAGAATTGCCCAAGTGGAGACCAACGAGTAAAAGTGGTTGTTTGAGAATGTATAAGCTATGCGAATGTTGTTCCATAAAAAACCCATGTGAACTCCGCTTACGACTATTTTAGGCTTATTGTTAATTTTATATACTAGGACATTCTTATTGTCTGTATGGATGATTTTTATCGTGTTTTATGTGATATGTAATTTTCTAAAGAATATGTTCATATATAATATATGAGAGTGAGTTTGTTAACTCCCTCCCTTTACCTGTGGGAGGTATAAAGAGACACCTGGTGATGAGAACAATTGATGAAGCTCAAAGCGAAACCCGGGTCGGGTCTGATACGAGGCAAAGACATCAAAAGGAGTAAAACTCAATCCGAATGCGCCTATATTGATTGTATTTTTGTGAGTATAATAAATGGTCGAAAAATACTTTGGTGTTGAGGGTCCTTCACCATTGGTGCCCTGCATTTAAATCTTGACAGGAACTCCTCAAAAAATTTTGACCATGCCGATGTGCTGGCTATGCGATTATTCTGATTGTATTCTAAAAGTTTGGGAATTGACTCTGGTCATAAAGCAGTGCGATCTTCTTATTTTATTGAATTATTCCGGACTTAGCCTCAAAGCATTGCACACATGATTACTGCACTAGTCATTCGGCTTTGATTCACTATACTTAAGATGTATTATTCATTATCTGCGCATATTGCGGGACTTGGCAGCTCATCGCTTTATTCCCGCTCTTAAGCTTATCGGCAGACTAAGATCCTCTCCATTCAGGATATCCTGTCTATTAACTAGTATCATCCCTTTTTAGCCATTATTAATTATTTATATTAATCATTTATGGGGGCAAAAGAAGGTTACTTACCAGCATTATAAGATATATCCATTTATAATTTTTATAAATTTTAATTAAATTGATATTTTAGCTCAATTATTAAATAGAGTTTATCACAATAATCACTATTAGTATGATTATTTATGTGGCCATACTGATCTTTATTATATAACCTTTTATTTACAGACATAGATTATTTCAACATTTATCAACAGTCCACATTTCAGTTATTACTCCTCACTTTATTTTCAATTGATAATTATCCATACATCCAATTTAACTAGACTCTAAAATCACCCATAAATCCCAATCATTATCTAAATTAACCATAAAATTCTGATCATGTTATGACTTCATACTTTCTATTCTATCAATTTTATTTGGTTATTTTTTTTTCATTTTTATTATTTTATTTTTATTTTGTAAATATATTTGTATATTTTTAATATTTAAAAAAAAATTTGCATTCCCGTAGTCATGTTTTATCTACTTCAAGGGCGGATTAGGGACACTTCTTTAATGTTTACCACTATATCTAATCTATAAAGCTGAGTGTCTGTGTGTATGTCCGCTAAAGGAATCCGCACCGTCACAGCTACAATCACGAAGTTTGGTACACAGGTACATCAGGTGTCTGGAAAGTTTTAAACTGGGTCTAAGCACTCCAGGACGTACTGTTCCTGAGATATTCCCAAAAAATGCCTTAGCCAATAGAAGCCTGGTCACATGACCCTTAACAGCCAATAGAAGCTCACAGGCCCTTAATCTCCACAAACACACAGTTTCACACCAGGTTTCCATAAAAATCCAGCCATTTTTTTTCACTACTATAGGTCAGCTTTAAAGGGGCACAGCACTGTGGATGACACTGTTAAAGGGGTATTCCCGGTTACCATAAATATAACTTATGTTTTATGTTTTAGACTAATTCATCATTAACTAATATAATGTAAATTTCACATATTTACCGTTCAGTAGTAATAAAAGATGTTTTCTTCCACTGCTACCCACTGTGTTTCCTCCTAAATTACCATGTCATACCTGTAATTCAGGCAACCATCAAAAGAAGGATGTAAAAGGCCCCCCCCCAGACAGGGATGCAAAAAATAAGGTAAAAATCAATTTATATAAACTGCAGGGATGGGGGGGGAGGGTGACTTTCTCCCTGCAGCTCATGCTCAGACTGCACAGTGCTGCTGTCTGAGAGTGAGCTGTTCAAAAGAACATTCCTGTGTTCATACAGGCCCTGCGCCGGATGGAGGACAGGGAGTCTGAAAGCCGGACTGTCCAGCCTACAAATGGACCTCTGGCCTCCCTAGGGGAAGGCTTCTGTAGAGGTCACAGTTAAAGGGGAGGGCGCTGTGGATATTACTGTTAAAGGGGCAGGCTGCTGTGGAGGTCACTGTTAAGGGAGGAGGGGACTCTGGAAGCCACTATTAAAGGGGCAGCGGAGTACTGTGAGGTAACTGTTAAGGGAGCTGGGTACTGTGACATTCACTGTTAAAGGGGCAGTCGCTGTGGAGGTCTCTGTCAAGAGGGCCAGGAATGGTCAGTTAAGGGGACTGTAACCTATGGTCAGTGTTAAGGGTTGGGTGCTAGAGGTCACTGTTAAGGGGACGGGCCCCCGTGGAGCTCACTGTCAAGGGGTGAGGTGCTGTGGAACTTACTGTTAAAGGTGCATGCTGCTGTGAAGGTCAAAGTTAAGCGGGTGGGCTGCTGTGGAGGTCCCATTTTAAGGAGACGGAGCACTGTGGGGGGGTCAGTGTTAAGCTGTGGAGGTCACTGTTAAGGATGCGGGGTGCTGTGGAGGTCATTCTTGATATCTCTTAATGACACACACAAATATTAAATGAAATAGATGAAATATACCCGGACGAGGCTGGGTCCTTCTGCTAGTAAACTTATAAAGTAGCCAGGATAAAAAGGAGGGAAAAGGAACACTTAAATATTCTCGAAATGATATGAATCATGCATCGTCATCAACATCCTATATCTTTTTGTATTTGATTAATATCTCCAAAAAAATGTAGAATCATATCTTCATCTTACTTTCTTCCCTATAAAGTTGAGATAGAAGCCACTATAGTCAGAGAAAAGACACATACGTAAATCCTTCATTTAATCCTAAAGGGGGTCAAGCTCTTGAGGCATTTTGTTTCCTCTTGTTGCAGTTTTTTGTCTATATCTCCCGTTCTAGGGCCCACATTCATTTTCTTAATTCCCCAGAATTTAACACTTTTAACCCTTAGACTGCGCCCGTCCTATCAGCGGCGGGGGTCCGGCTGTGCCGAGGTGCCGGACCCCTGCTGAATGCGCCAGCATCGGTGAAAACACTGATGCCGGCGTATTAACCCTTCATATGCCACGGTCAGCGTTGAACGCGGCACATGTGGTGCGCGGGAGTTCAGGATGGCGAGCGGTGGCTGCTATCCCTGCGTGCCTGTGCGATCCAGCCCCCTGGAAGCAGGCTGTAAGTGTATTACATTGAGTAATACACTTACAGCCAATGCATTACAATACAAAATTATTGTATTGTATTGTATTGTACTGCATTGTAAAGGGGATCAGACCCCCAAAAGTTAAAGTAAAAAAAAAGTTAAAAAATAAAGTTTCCTAAAAAAATAATAAAAGTTTCAAGTAAAAAAACAACCCCATTTTCCCCAAAAAAGCTAAAAAAACAAGGTAAAAAAAAAGGTAAAAAAAGATAAACATATTAGGTATCGCCACATCCGTATCGACCGGCTCTATAAAAATATCACGTTATTCACCCCGCCAGGTGAACGAAGTAAAAAAAAAAAAAAAAAAAAGTGAGAAAACAGACATTTTTTTGGTCACCTTCCCTTACAAAAAGTGTAATAGCAGTCGATCAAAAAGGCATATTTATCCCAAAATGGTACCAATCAAACCGTCATCTTGTCCCGCAAAAATGATACCCTACCTGAGACAATCGCCTGAAAAATAAGGCTCTCTGAAAATGGCAACACAAAAAAAGATTTTGTGTTCAAAAATAAATCTAATGTGTAAAACTTTCCAAAAATAAAAAAATTAGACATATTGGATACCGCCACGTCCGTAACAACCTGCTCTATAACAATATTACATGAGATGGCCACCCCCAGGCGAATGCTGCAAAAAATTAAAAAAACTATGCAAAAACAACCATTTTGTCCCCTCTTGCCTCACAAAAAGTGTAATAGCAGGCGATCAAAAAGGCGTATTTAACCCAAAATGGTACCAATCAAACCGTTATCTTGTTCCGCAAAAATGATACCCTACCTGAGACAATCGCCCGAAAAATAAAAAAAATATGGCTCTCTGAAAATGGCAACACAAAAAAAAGATTTTATGCTGTTCAAAAATAAATCTAATGTGTAAAACTTTCCAAAAATAAAAATGTTAGACATATTGGGTATTGCTGCGTCCGTAACAACCTGCTCTATAAAAATATTACATGAGATGGCCCCCCAGGCGAATGCTGTAAAAAAAAATTTTTTAAAAAAACTACAGATGCGTCCACACTTAACTTATCTCCAAACTCAGAGTGGTGACAGTTTTGTCCCGATAGCATGTGTAATACTGTCTACAGTGTCGTGCATCTAAGCCTATTGTGTGTGATACTGCGTGAAGAGTTGTGTATCTCATCATATCATGTGTAATACTGTCTGAAGAGTTGTGTATCTAATCCTATCATGTGTGATACTGTCTGAAGAGTTGTGTATCTAAAACTGTCATGTGTGATACTGTCTGCTTACCAGTGTATCTAATCCTATCATATGTGATACTGTCTTCAGGATCCTATATATAATCCTATCCTGTGTGATACAGTTTGCAGAGTTGTGTATCCAATCATTTAATGTGTGATACTATCTGCAGAGTTGCATATCTAAACCTATTGTGTATGATACTGCCTGCTAAGTTGTGTATCTAATCCTATCATGTGTGATACTCTCTACTGAACTGTGTATCTAATCCTATTCTGGGTGACAGTGTCTGCTAAACTGCGTATCTAACCCTATCATGTGTGATACTGTTTGCAGAGTTGTGTATCTAATCCTATCATGTGTCATACTGTTTGCTGAACTCTGTATTTAGTCCTATTCTGGGTGACAGCATCTGCTAAATTGTGTATCTAATCCTATCATGTGTGATACTGTCTGCTGAACTGTGTATCTAATCCTATTCTGGGTGACAGCATCTGCTAAACTGTGTATCTAATCCTATCATGTGTGATACTGTTTGCAGAGTTGTGTATCTAATCCTATCATGTGTGATACTGTCTGCGTATCCGTTTATCTAATCCTATCATGTGTGATACTGTCTGCTAAACTGCATATCTAACCCTATCATGTGTGGTACTGTTTGCTGAACTCTGTATCTAATCCTATTCTGGGCGACAGCGTCTGCTAAGCTGTGTATCTAATCCTATCATGTGTGATACAGTTTGCAGAGTTGTGTATCTAGTCCTATCCTGTGTGATACTGTCTGCTGAACTGTGTATCTAATCCTATCATGTGTGATACTGTCTGCTAAGCTGTGTATCTAATCCTACCTTGTGTGATACTGTCTTCTGAGCTGTGTATCTATTCCTATTATGTGTGATACTGTCTATGAAGCGATTAGATGTATGTGTATAGAGTGTGATACTGTCTGCTGAGCTGTGTATCTAATTCTATTAGGGGTGATACTCTCTGCTGACCTGTGTATCTAACTCTATTAGGTGTGATACTGTCTTTGAAGCTATTGTTGTATCTTTATAGAGTGTGATAAAGATAAGGATCTCTCCTTTGTGTACATACTGTACACTCAGCCACTGCTCAGATAAGAGAGGTGGGGGAGGTGCTCTTGTATTTCAGTCCCTGTATTTCCCTGTCTTGTGGATGAGGCCTGATTACCATTTAAGTAAGGCTACTTTCACATTAGCGGCAGCACGGATCCGGCAGGTGAAGGGTGCCGCCGCATCCGTGCTGCCGCAGAGACATGTGTGGGGCCAGAACCGCGCTCCCTCCCCACACATGTCACACAGTACATATATACACACACAGTTATATACACATACAAACACACATACACACTTACATGCTCCCGGCAGGTCTCCACAGCGCAGGAGCAGCAGGACGGCGCACACATAGGACAATTGCCCACATTGCCCTCTGCTGGGCGCCGGGTGGAATCATCCTATGTGTGCGCCGTCCTGCTCCTCCTGCGCTGTGGAGACCTGGAGCATTTAAGTATGTACACTCACCGGCCACTTTATTAGGTACACCATGCTAGTAACGGGTTGGACCCCCTTTTGCCTTCAGAACTGCCTCAATTCTTCGTGGCATAGATTCAACAAGGTGCTGGAAGCATTCCTCAGAGATTTTGGTCCATATTGACATGATGGCATCACACAGTTGCCGCAGATTTGTCGGCTGCACATCCATGATGCGAATCTCCCGTTCCACCACATCCCAAAGATGCTCTATTGCAGTGGTTCTCAACTCCAGTCCTCGGGACCCACCTGCCAGTCAGGATTTAGGAATATCCCACAGAATGAATACCTGTGGTAAGTCCTGATGGATGGACGCTAATTATATCAGCTGGTCTAAACTAAGGAAATCCTGAAAACCTGACTGGCAGGTGGGTCCCGAGGACTGGAGTTGAGAACCACTGCTCTATTGGATTGAGATCTGGTGACTGTGGAGGCCATTTGAGTACAGTGAACTCATTGTCATGTTCAAGAAACCAGTCTGAGATGATTCCAGCTTTATGACATGGCGCATTATCCTGCTGAAAGTAGCCATCAGATGTTGGGTACATTGTGGTCATAAAGGGATGGACATGGTCAGCAACAATACTCAGGTAGGCTGTGGCGTTGCAACGATGCTCAATTGGTACCAAGGGGCCCAAAGAGTGCCAAGAAAATATTCCCCACACCATGACACCACCACCACCAGCTTGAACCGTTGATACAAGGCAGGATGGATCCATGCTTTCATGTTGTTGACGCCAAATTCTGACCCTACCATCCGAATGTCGCAGCAGAAATCGAGACTCATCAGACCAGGCAACGTTTTTCCAATCTTCTACTGTCCAATTTCGATGAGCTTGTGCAAATTGTAGCCTCAGTTTCCTGTTCTTAGCTGAAAGGAGTGGCACCCGGTGTGGTCTTCTGCTGCTGTAGCCCATCTGCCTCAAAGTTCGACGTACTGTGCGTTCAGAGATGCTCTTCTGCCTACCTTGGTTGTAACGGGTGGCAATTTGAGTCACTGTTGCCTTTCTATCAGCTCGAACCAGTCTGCCCATTCTCCTCTGACCTCTGGCATCAACAAGGCATTTCCGCCCACAGAACTGCCGCTCACTGGATGTTTTTTCTTTTTCGGACCATTCTCTGTAAACCCTAGAGATGGTTGTGCGTGAAAATCCCAGTAGATCAGCAGTTTCTGAAATACTCAGACCAGCCCTTCTGGCACCAACAACCATGCCACGTTCAAAGGCACTCAAATCACCTTTCTTCCCCATACTGATGCTTGGTTTGAACTGCAGGAGATTGTCTTGACCATGTCTACATGCCTAAATGCACTGAGTTGCCGCCATGTGATTGGCTGATTAGAAATTAAGTGTTAACGAGCAGTTGGACAGGTGTATCTAATAAAGTGGCCGGTGAGTGTATGTGTATATGTCTGTGTATGTATATCTGTATGTTTATGTGTATGTCTGTATGTGTGCAGGTGACAGATCCGTTTACCATTGTGTCACACTGAACGGATCTGTCCCCATTGACTTTCATTGGGGGTCATGACGGATCCGTCTTGGTGCGGATGCCTGGACCGGAGAGCAAACCGTTTTGCTCTCCGGTCTGAAGACGGAACAGAATGCTTTTAGGAGTGCTCTGTTGTCTTCAGTTCAGTTTTGTCCCCATTGACAATGAATGGGGACAAAACAGATACGTTTTATTTCGGTATTGAGCCCCTATGACGGAAAGTAGCCTAAGTTATAGAAGCCCATTCATGTTGCTAATGGAAAATATAGCACAAAACATGTTTATTGTTTTCAGTCCATGAGGCGGAGCTTATTTTTAGGAAAAAAAAAAAAAAACCTTTCCACAGAGCACTGGTGCCACTGGTTTTGTCCCCCTTACATTTTTTAAATTATTTTGGCAGACCCAGGTCTGTGGACCTTTAGAAAAAAAATACTAGAGTACTCCTGATTCAGGGTTTAATTTGAACAAACTTTAATTATGGGTTTAATGCAAAAAATAACAATTGCACCATTTTCATTTACAACATCTCCCAATCCTAATGAATTACCATCGGGCAGCTGTAGTCCAGAACCACAGCATGGATCTAGGGCTGCCCTTTATTCTTCCATGGATAACATGAAAAGCTTTAGTGATACAGAATGTTACATGCCAGTGGCATTGCCTTTCTTTTCTATCACTAATGGAAGGACTTTATACAGACCAATGTAATTGTTGCATTGTTGTACAGTTAGGACGTCATCCCAGAACTTAAGTATCCCATCAATCAACTCCTGCTTAGTCCTTGGCCTTATTTCAGACCTTATAAATCTATAGTACCAGTATATAATCCTCCTTCCACCTCCCTCCTCATATTGCATACATTGCCAATAAATATATATTGCCCACCCTGTATTTCCAATGGAGAAGCCCCCCCTGCAAAACAGACAAGAAGAGAACAGGTTCTATATTATTGGTGGGGCCATGGAGCAGACATTCAGATTCAGGCAGCACATGGTGTTGTCCACATCTTTTTGTCCCCATTGAAATGAATGGGTCCTCAAAAAATGTTGATCGGATGCAGACCAAAAATATGGTCATGTGAATGCACTAAGGCTAAATACACAGTTTTCTGGATGAGGATTTGAAGTAGACCTGACAACAGAAATGGATTGGAAAGGAATTAGGCTTCTTTCACACTGGCGTTATAGCTGGATCCGGCAGGGTTCAGTAATAACGCTTCTGTTACTGATAATACAACTGTCTGCATCCGTTATGAACAGATCCAGTTGTATTATCTGTAACATTGCTGGGACTGATCCGTCATTAACTCCATTGAAAGTCAATGGAGGACGGATCCGGTTTCTATTGTGTCAGACAGAACGGATCTGTCCCCATTGACCTGCATTGTGGGTCATGACGTTTTGCTCCGGATCCCCAGGATGGAAAGCAAAATACAACATGATGCGGTTTGCTCTCCGGCCTGCGGACGCAGCTAACTGAACGGAATGTATTTTGGAGCGCTCCGTTCTCTTCAGTTCAGTTTTGTCCCCATTGACAATAAATGGGGACAAAACTGAAGCATTTTCTCCGGTATTGAGGCCCTATGACGGAACTCAATACGGGAAAACAATAACGCTAGTGTGAAAGTAGCCTTAGAACTATAAAGGAAGGATTTATACTTCTGGCTTTGGCTCCTGGTATATTAGCATTCAGCATTATACTGTAGTTTCTCACAACTGTCCTAGCATCTAAGTGTCCAGGCCTCATATTTGCTGCTTATGTCAATGGTCCAGTCTCCATTCCCGGTGTCTTTATTACCTGACTATTCACCATTGTATCCTGCTGTTGTTTGATTGGTCCCTGATTAGGGAAATACAGTCCCTCCTCTATTGTTCACACCTAGGCGTGTAAATGAAAGGCTTTACTTCTTCATCCAAAATGCAAACTTTCTAAGTGCACAAAATCATATTGTACCAGAATTGTAACTAAATATTCAATGCAAACAATGTTTCTGCTTCCCACAACTATCACCCCCATTTTCCTGCACTGCCTAAGGCCCCATTCACACGACCATATGAATGGGGCCATATCTATCCGCAAAAATGCGGGAATAGATGTGGCCCCATTCACCTCTGTGGTGCTAACTCCGTGCCGCGGCTGTTTTGAAGCATGTTCTAAACTTTTCCGTGCGCACGGACAAGTATAGGCATTTTCAATGGGGCCGCACGGCCTGTGTTCCAAGCGCTGCGGAACACACGCCGGGCGGCCCCCGTATATTTGCGGGTCCGCAGTAATGCGGGCCCACAAATATATGGTCGTGTGAATGGGGCCTAAAACCCCTGCACCCAGCAAGGAACTTTTTTTTTTTTTTTTTTATAATTGTAATTTTTATTGAATCCACAGTCAAACAGAGAATAGTTTACAAGTATTCCCTCCATCTGACTTCCTGCCCAGATCTGTTCTGCAATAAAAACCTTCCTCTCTAGAGGGAATTGTAAGAAAGAGAGACAGGAAACCCTGGGAAATTAAATCCGTGCTGCCGCAACTCACAATGAATGGGGACAAAATGGAAGCGTTTTTTTCTGGTATTGAGCCCCTATGACGGAACTCAATACCGGAATTTAAAAACGCTAGTGTGAAAGTAGCCTTACTTAACTGGTAATCAGGCCTCATCCACAAGACAGGGAAATACAGGGACTGAAATACATGAGCACCTCAAATACATGAGCACCTCCCCCACCTCTCTTATCTGAGAAGTGGCTAAGTGTACAGTATTTACACAAAGGAGAGCTCCTTATCTCTATCTGTATCACACTCTATAAAGATACAACAATAGCTTCAAGACAGTATCACACCTAATAGAATTAGATACATAGGTCAGCAGAAAACTATCACACAAGGTAGGATTAGATACACAGCTCAGCAGACAGTATCACACTCTATACACATACATCTAATCGCTTCATAGACAGTATCACACATAATAGGAATAGATACACAGCTCAGAAGACAGTATCACACAAGGTAGGATTAGATACACAGCTCAGCATATCACTAGATAGATACGGTGGCTCAGAAGACAGTATCACACAAGGTAGGATTAGATACACAGTTCAGCAGGCAGTATCACACATGATAGGATTAGATACACAACTCAGCAGACACTGTCACCCAGAATAAGATTAGATACATAGCTCTGCAGACAGTATCACACATGATAGGATTAGATACACAGATTGGATAATCATTAAGGAATATTAAATGTCATGGTAAAATTGAGGTATATACTGACACCCTGAATTGTATTATGCACATTTGTAACATCTAATGGGACTGTTAAAATTGTATAATTATCTATGCATAATACTGTGGTTGGTGTGTGCTATTTTGCATATAACAAATATAATACTAGACTAGCACTCTATACTGATAACAAGTGTACTGTACCTAACTCATAGCATACGACATATAGATTTGTGGTAAACAATGTCAGCGGGCAAAATATATGATAATCATTGCACACTAAAAAATTTTAAAAAATCCTTCGGAGGGATTTGTTTAATGTATACAATATATTTTGCTATTTAGGTTAAATGTAAGAAGTGAATACCTTAAATTCAAGTATTAGCTAGTAAAACAATGTGCCACCTGGTGTCTGAAAGTTGTATTACAATTTATCCAATTTAGTTATAACGTCACTTCGTGACACACATCTCAGGACATGTTGAGATAAGTGATCAGTTAAGTGTGGACACATCTGTATGCCATAACAGCCATTTTTTTTCACCTTTCCTCACAAAAAGTGTAATACCACACGATCAAAAAGGCGTATTTACCCCAAAATGGTACCAATCAAACTGTCATCTCTTCCCGCAAAAAATGAGCCCTCACATAAGACAATAACTCAAAAAAATAAAAATCAATGGCTCCCACAAACCAATCCATCAAAATCTGTGTTGTAAAATCCATATGGCGCTCCTTCTGTTCTGAGTCCTGTCATGTGCCCCCACAGCAGTTTACCACCACATATGGGGTGTTGCCATATTCAGGAGAAAATGGGTAACAAATTATGGGGTGCTTTTCTCCTGTTACCCCTTGTGAAAATGAAAAATTTGGGGCTAAAGCAACATTTTATTGGAAGAAATGAAACTTTTCATTTTCACAGCCAAGTGTTTCCAAATTCCGTAAAACACTTAGGGGGTCAAAGTGGCCAGTACCCCCCTTAATATATTCGTTGAAGGGTGTAGTTTCCAAAATGGGGTCACTCTTTGAGGGTTTCCACTGTAGGGGTACGTCAGGGTCTCTCAATTACAAAATGGTGCCTAAAAACTATTCTAGCAAAATCCGCCCCCAAAATCCGTATGGCGCTCCTTTCCTTCTGACCACTGCCACAAACCCATAGAGACGTTTACCACCACATATGGGGTATTTCTGCAAACTGCAAAATCAGAGCAATGTATATTGAAGTTTAGTTTGCTGTTAACCCTTGCTGTGTTGCAAGAAAAAAATTATTAACGTGAATAATCTACCAAAAAATTTAAATTTCGAAATTTCACTTCCATTTTCCTTTAATTCTCGTGGAACACCTCAAGGGTTAATAAAGTTTGTAACATCGGTTTTTTATAATTTGAGGGGTGTAGTTTCTAAAATGGGGTCATTTATTAGTGTTTTCCATTAGGTAAGCCTCCCAAAATCACTTTAGAATTGAATTGGTGCTCAAAAAAATGGTTTTGGAAATTTTGATGAAAATTTGAAAAATGGCTTCTAAACTTCTAAGGTTTCTCACGTCCAAAAAAAGTAAAATTACATTTATAAAATGATGCCAACATAAAGTATACATATGGGGAATGTAAAATAATAACTATTTTTGGAGGTATTACTATGCATTTTGAAAGTAGAGAAATTGAAATTTTGAAATTTGCTAATTTTTCCAAATTTTTGCTAAATTTAGTTTTTTTTTTATAAATAAAATTGAAATATTTTGCCACAAATTTACTACTATGTGACAAGAAAACAATCTTAGAATGGCCTGGATAAGTAAAAGCGTTCCAAAGTTATTACCACATAAAGTGACATGTCAGATTTGCAAAAATCGGCCTGGGATTTAAGGTGAAAAGTGGCTCGGTACTGAAAGGGTTAATATGACCTTTATATTTATTTTGAATATGTCTTGAAAGAGCCGTATCAGATTCTGTATTAATACAACTTAAAGGGAACCTGTCATCTCCGTAACACCCCTTTAACTAGAGTAAGCGGTGTATAGTGTAAGTGATGCTGAATTCGAATATGTAAGTTTTATCTTCATACTCACTTCCACACCGACGCTGTGCTCCCACAAAGCAGCAGTAAAATGCATTGAGAGGACTCTTCTTTGAATCCTCTCCATTATGTGAGTGAGCACTGGAGTCCACTGAGTGCATTTTACTGCAGGTTTGTGGGAGCACAACATCAGAATAGAAGCGAGTATGAAGACAAAAATTACATAACTGGACTCAACGTCATTTACACTATACACCGCTTACTCTAGTTCAGGGGGTGTTTCGGAGATGACAGGTTCCCTTTACGTGTTTTGATATACGTCTCCTTAACTGTTGTACACCTGTAGATTTGCAGTTTATGTACTCCTTGGTACGTTTTTTTTATTTTTGGTACATTTGGTATTTTTTATTGTCTACCGGATTGGTGAATTCCTTTCTAGGTACCATAGATATGATCCCTTTGTGGATAGTCATGTAGTTTTGTGTTCTTTATAATGTTGTTGGAAATGGCTATGCACCAAATTCTCTTTAAGGTTTTTTTCTCCTTCTATAAGTAATAGTTGGATTAGGGGGAATTACTCTCAATTCATCATCTATCATCAAGACGTGCCAATGACATCTCAAAATATTACGAACTTTCTTATGCTGCCCATCCTAGGTGCCTATACAGTGTATTTCTATTAAATTTCTATTAACGCACAATTATTTTATCTTCGATGGTAAATATTATTTACAAGTCAACGAAACAGCAATGGGGATGATTTGCGCACTTTTCCAAATGTATTTTTGGGTTGGTGGGAGGAGCAAATTGTTTTCACTGAACAACACGTTGATTTCACTAAACACATTTTATATTGGGGACGTTATATAGATATTTTATTTTTATGGGAGGGCACTGAAACATTTTGTAAAATTTGTGGAAACACTAAATAACAATGAAATAGGCTCGAAATACACTGCAGAAATATACGAAAAGAGCCTCAATTTTCTGGACCTTAAAATTTCCCTGGGGCCTGACAAGAGTGTCGAAACTGAAGTTTACAGAAAAATTACTTCAACTAAAAGCTTTCCTAATGAAGAAGGCTATCACCCACTGCCCTTGAAGAAAGGCATTCCAGTAGGTCAGTATCTACAAGCGAAACGGAATTGTTCAACAAATGAGAGTTTTGAGAATCAAAGTATGCTCTTGTACAGGAGATTTAGAGCGAAGGGCTACCCTAAAAATGTCCTTCATAAGGCATACAAGAGGGCTAAAAATACTGATAGAACTACTTTACTCCAGGATAAAAATCAAATTCAGGATAAGGAGAAGAAAAAGACAATACACTGTATAGGCACCTAGGATATGCAGCATAACAAAGTTTGTAATATTTTGAGATGTCATTGGCACATCTTGATGACATGATAAATTGAGACAAGTAATTCCCCCTAATCCAACTATTACTTATAGAAGGGGAAAAAATCTAAAAGAAAATTTAGTGCCATTTCCAACATCATAAAGAACACAAAACTAAATGGCTATCCACAAAGGGATCATATCCTTGTGTTGACTGTATTTTTTTGTCATAAAATGGTACCTAGAAAGGAATTCACCAATCTGACAGACAATAAAAATACCAAATCAAGGAGTACATAAACTGCAAATCTACAGGTGTAGTTTACGTTATTAGTATTGGTACTTTTGGCAGTGTGGACTGGTGCCAAGTCCTGCTGGAAAATAAAAATTCCATCTCCAAAAAGCTTGTCGGCAGAGGGCAGCATCAAGTGCTCTAAAATTTCCTGGTAGACGGCTGCAGTGACTTTGGTCTTGAAAAAACACAGTGGACCTACACCAGCAGATGGCATGGCTCCCCAAACCATCACTGATTGTGGAAACTTCACACTAGACCTCAAGCAGCTTGGATTGAGTGCCTCTCCACTCTTCCTCCAGACTCTGGGACCTTGATTTCCAAATGAAATGCAAAATTTACTTTCATCTGAGAACAACATCTTTGCCCACTGAGCAACAGTCCAGTTTTCTCCTTGGCCCAGGTAAGGCTACTTTCACACTTGCGTTGTAAAGATCCGTTTGTGAGATCCGTCACAGGCTCTCATAAACAGTCCAAAACTGATCGGTTTTGTCCTAATGCATTCTGAATGGAAAAGGGTCCGTTCAGAATGCATCAGTTTTGCTTCAGTTCAGTCCGCATACCGTTTTGAAGGCGGACATTAACACGCTGATCCAAACATCATGACTCAAAATGTAAGTCAATGGAGACGGATCAGTTTTCTCAGACACAATAGAAAACGGATCTGTCCTCCATTGAATTTCAATGGAGTTCATGACTGATCCGTCTTGGCTATTTAAAATATAATACAACCGGATCCATTCCGAACGGATGCAGACGGTTGTATTATCATGACGGAAGCGTTTTTGCTGAAAAACGCTGGTGTGAAAGTAGCCTAAGACGCTTCTGGCATTGTCTATTGGTCATGAGTGGCTTGACACATAGAATGCGACACTTGTAGCCCATGTCCTGGATACGTCTGTGTGTGGTGGCTCTTGAAGCACTGACTCCAGCAGCAGTCCACTCCTTGTGAATCTCCCCCAAATTTAGGAAAGGCCTTTTCTTAACAATCCTATCAAGGCTGTGGTTCTTCCTGTTGCTTGTGCACCTTTTTGTACCACACTTTTTCCTTCCACTCAGCTTTCCATTAATATGCTTTGATACAGCTCTCTGTGAACAGCCAGCTTCTTTACCTGAATATATTTTCATAAGAATTTGGAAAAATGATTTAATGTCCTATGAATGTCTGTTCTATTCCTGATCTAAGGATCTAGGCTTTTAGTTGAGATGACTGTGTGCTGCCCTTTATGTAGACGCTCAGAAGAGAAGCTACTCTGCTACAGATCAGAGGAAAAAGGCACTTGGGACGGAATAGCTGCACTCATCTCAGATCTGCTAGAGAAAACAGGATTAAAGGGGTTTTCTCACTAGTTACAAAGATTAGCTTTCAACATAAAGGGACAGTGAAATACATTGGTCAGTAGATTTTACTTTAGTCATGAACTGTAGACAGTTCAGCAGGTCTCTCACTGCACACAGGTTTCTATGGTAACATGCAGACCAGAAAGACTTATCTGATTGGCTGAGAGCAGGAGTGACCTCACCCCCACGGAATGATAGAACTGAGCGCTGAGTGATTACCTGCAGTAAGCAAAAGGTCCAAGTGTTGTGAGGACTGTGAAGTGTTACCTGGAATTGTGTGTGAGAGATCACAATCTCCTGCTCTGTCAGAGGAAGTTAATATATGCTAATAACTGCTGGAGACCCACCCACAGCCTGAGGAGAAAGTGAGTGCAAACTGCCTGTCAGCCAGTGAATAAACATGCTGAGAAGACCCCTTTAAGGTAAGTACTTCTTAGTATATCTAAACTTTCAATTAACTGTGCATAAATCAATTGTCCAGTGCATGTTCTCTCCAAATGCTTTATATTTTAGTTTGCTTTTCCTCTGAGCTCATGTTTGGAGAAGTTAGCTGCTCTGATAGCTTCTATATGCTATAAATAGAAAATAGTTTTCCCCCTTATATTCTAACATTTCAAATTCAGAAATACAGAAACACCCAAGTGAAAAAGTACTATAGGTGTAGAAGCCATTGCCAAGCCTTTGTTATCTAGCACTGCTAGTAGTTTCACTTTATAGACTGTGGAGCAGTATGATGTAAAACACCTAGGGCCTTATGTATGGAAACTGTCCCATAGAAACCAATCAGAGATCCCCTTTCATTTCATACAGTGCTCTGGAGAAATAAAAGGGGAGCTCTGATTGGTTGCTATAGGCAACAAAGAAAGTCTTAGACCTAGACAGTTTTCATACATCAGGCCCTTAGTGAGCTGTACCCAGAGAAAAGCCTGATTCTGAAAGTTCAGAGTAAAGATATCTAGTAAAATATATATTACAAACTTTTTTTTTGTCATGACATATCTGTACTATTGATTTATGCAAAGTTTGTTTAAAGTTATTGCTTAAACATGTGCCATGTATGAGGGAGTCGGGGCTTTGGCTTACCGACTCCACAGCCCTGAATAAAAGTCTTAAATTCTAGGGAATTAAGAAAATGAATATGGTCCCAAGAATGGGTGATATAGGCAAAAAACTGCAACAAGAGGAAACAAAATGGATATATCGCCTCAAGAGCTTGACCCCCTTAGGATTAAATGAAGGGTTTACGTATGCGTCCTTTCTCTGACTATAGTGGCTTCTATCTCAACTTTTTAGGAAAGTAAATAAAATGAAGATATGATTCTACATTTTTTTTTAAATATTAATATATCAAGTACAAAAAGATAAACATAGAGATGACAATGCATGATTCATATAATTTCGAGAATATTTAAAAAGGTTCCTATTCCCTCCTCTTTATCCTGGCTACTTTATAAGTTTATACACTGGTAAATAATAAAAAAGTGTCACTAATGTGCCCTTGATGTAGATAAAACATGATTATGGGAATGCAATTAAAAAAAATTTAAAATATACAAAAATATTCACAAAATAAAAATAAAATAAAAATAACCCAATAAAATTGATAGAATAGAAAGTATGAAGTCATAACATGATCAGAATTTTATGGTTAATTTAGATAATATGATTAGGATTTATAGGTGATTTATGAGTCCATAGTTAAATTGGATGTATGGATAATTATGATAACATGATTAGGTATATGAATGTGTGCAGCGCTTTGAGGCCAAGTCCGGAATCATCCGCACTTGAAACACGCACTGGGAGCAGAGCGAGTCTAATACATTTGACATGCCCAGTGAGCGTATACACATCGCTCGGTGCCCAAGTCCAAATTCATGCGCTGTAACCAGAGGGAGGATGGAAGCTGAGGGAGAGGAGGAAATGGAAACAGAGAATTGCTACAATTAGCGCTCCGTTTACTGACTAAGAATGGTTATAGTAGTAGATAAGGGATGTAAGGGAGATCTGCACTCCCTTTTAGTTCGGGTGCTCATAGAGGATTAAACATCGAATAGTAGTAGATAAATCTATGGCACACCAACAGATTAGCAAAAAGTGATGCTTTTTAATTCATATTTTGTGAGATGACAGATCAGTCATTTCCAATAATTTCCAGAGAAAGTATAATTCATAACAAGACCAATATTGTCCCAACGTTTCGGCCGAGTCACGACCTTTCTCAAGGGATCTGTAGAGTATACAAACATATAATATATAAGAAGAAAAATCTTGGTACATTGGGATGAGTATTATCGTGAAGATCATAGTGGGAATAAAAAATTATATATACATATATACAGACTGCTGTCCAATGCAAGAGAAAATAATCACATGATTACAACAAAGCTCAAGTATACACTGCTGGGTATCAGAAGACATAACAGCCAAAAATGATGATCATATTCAGGTATCTTAGGAAGGCAATGATGTGATAGATAAACGCAGTAAATTCCAGGTGGATGGAAAGCAAGACTAAAACATCTCTTGAAAATTCTAGTTTTGGTCATCAAGAGGAGTAAAGTGAATGGCCACATGGATATTATTAGACACAGATCATTGGTGAGGCCTGCGAGAAATAGCAGCAGATACATCGATGCATAAATGCACTGTTGGTTACCTTTGGTCGTCAGGTGAGAGGTATAGACTCTGGAGCTGGACGCCGCTGTAGTGTGCTGTCCCTCCAGTAGTTTAAAATGTATGGGCTATTTGTATATCGCACTATAGAGCGGCGCGGTCATGTGATGTATCGTGCGTACCACGTGACGTTACGTGCGCATGCGCAATTTGGAGTTGATGCCAGTATGGGCAAGAAGTAAGGGCTACATAAGGGATGTAAAGTGGGTTGACGTGTGCAGTAGAGAACTTATGAGCGCTATCAAAGTAAAGTATAACCAACAGAGGCAGTGTGTCAATCAAGTAATGATAATAATTAAGAAGTTGTAACAGTTATATTCTTCACAAACCTTGAGAACAGAATGTTAATATAAATAGCTAATCACCAACATTAACAAATAAACACTTGAAAAAGTTCACTCTATATAATATATATCTTTCATGACTCTTGTAAATGTAAAATTACAGGTTTTACTGAATCTTTTCCCCAAAAAATATATATCAATCTGCTCAGCTTCTCCTGCTCTATAACATGCTGCTTTCAGATTGCATTGCATTTTTTGCTCACAGTTCCTCTAACATTCATACCCATTCAAACCAAACTTAACTGACATAAGAATATATATATATTTTTTTTTTGTGGTCAACTAACTTGCGTGATCACTCCCTTTTTTTTTTTTTTAATTCTTATATCCCATACCAGTGACAGCTAACCTCTGGCACTGTAGCTTTGGTACAACTATGACTCACCGCATGCTCCATTCATTTCTATAGAGTTCTGAGAAGAGCCAAGAAAGGGGGCATCTTGGAAGTTGTATTCTTACCACAACTGGAGTGTCGGAGGTTAGCCATCACAGTCCTATACCTTCATGAAGGATTCATGAAAAGAAAATTACCAGCAAGTGTAATCCAGTTTTTCCACTTCATCATCTACGACAGCGTTACCATGAGATGTACCAGATTAAAACGATTAGGGTGGGACTATAGCCTGCTGTACTTTCTTGTTGAATGCCAAGTTCTGCCTGGCCTTAAAAGCCACATACACCTTTGGAGGAAATTTTTGTTTATGATTGCATTTTACTTAATTTTGGCTATAATAAAAAATATTAAAAATATTGAGCCATTCTGTCACAAAGGGTTAACTGTTTATAAAACTGCGTGACTGGTACTTTTACTTTGTGCTGGTCATGTAATAAACCTTATCCCTAAACTACTAAGAGGTAATAAACACTTATTTAAGCCACATTCTTATCAGTAAGATAGGAATTGAGCTATAATGAGCGTTTATAACGTCAGAGATCAGGAGCCCATCAGCTTCCCAAATTACAAAAAAGACAAAAAATCCACAGGCTGCTACTACAGCATCTTAGCTATGTACACAAAAAAGGATTCCATATTTTTAATACAGACTAACGGAAAACATGATTAGCTCAAAATAAGTACTGTACAATGCAATAATAAAAAAAAATGGCTCCAAAGGTAAATATATATTTAACTTCCAATCTATAAGGTCTTATGAACGTGTGAGGACTAGTGCAAGTGGCTGCTTTACAGATTTGTTAGATTTGCCTTTTGAGCCCAGGAAGTCTGGACTGACCTACTAGAGTCAGCTTTAACCCTTTCACCCACGGAGGTTTTTTCGGTTATGCATTTTCGTTTTGCGCTCCCTGCCTTCAAACAGCCATAACTGTTTTATTTTTCTGTTCACACAGCTGTATGAGGGCTTGTTTTTTGCGGGACAAGTTGTACTTTCCAACGCCACCATTTAATATTGCATATGGTGTAGTGGGAAGCGGGAAAAAAATTCCAAATCGGGTGAAATTGCAAAAAAAACGCTATTCCGCTACAGTTTTCCTGTTTTTTTATTTACGGCGTTCGATGTTCATTAAAACTGACCAGTTACTTTCATTCTACTGGTCAGTATGAATCCGGCGATACCTAATATGTATAGTTTTTCCTGCGTTTGTGATAAAATAATTATAAAGTTGGCCTTTTTTTTTTTGTCATATCTTGACCCCGATAACTTTTTGGTATTTATGTGTACGGAACTGTATGGGGGCTCATTTTTTGCGGGGCGATCTGAAGTTTTTATCGATACCATTCTGGGGTGTTTATGACTTTTTGATCACTTTTTAATTTTTTTTAGAAAAAAAAAGCGACAAAAAACTGTGAATCGCCATTTGGATGCTTTTTTCCGCCACACAATTCGCCGTATTGGAATTTTTTTTTATATATTTTAAAAGTACGGGCGTTTTCGGTCACTGTGATACCCATGATTTCTATATTTATTGTTATTTAGGTATTTATTTTTTAATTATATGGAAAGGGGGGTGATTTGAACTTTTATATATTTTTTATATATTTTTTAACTTTTTTTTTAATTTTTTGTGATTATTTTAAAGCTCAAATATGAGCTAATATATTGTGTTTTTTTTCTTTATGACCAATCAGGGATTTACTAGATGGAGATAAATCCAAAAATTGCTCATTTCTTATCCTGGCCTGCCATCTAGTGGCCAGGATAAGAATTGCAGTTTGAAAACTGTAATCCTCACCAGCGAGGATTACAGTTTTCATATGGTGTACAGACACCCCGATTGGCCACTCGGGGCGTCTGTACACCACCCGGAAGCGTTCAGACGTATCCTGATGCCGTGATCACGGCATCAGAAGGCCCAGGAAGACGCCGCCGATGGCGGTAAGTAGCGGAAAGTCTCTGCTGTTAGAACAGCAGAGACTTGCCGGCCATGACGCCCGCCGCACGGGCGTCATGTCCCCGCACCGCACCAGCGTTGTACATGTACGCCGCTGGTCGGGAAAGGGTTAAGCAAATTGGGAGGCTCTTTCCCCAACACTCTGTAAGCTTCAAAAATTGCTATTTTTATCCATCTTGCAAGCAAATTTTTAGTTGCCTTATTTGCCCCCTGAAACTGTACAAACAATCTGATTTCAAATACAGCTAGTAGCTTCTAGATATTGAAGGATGGAGCGCCTCATATCAAGCTTGTGGAATTTTTCTTCGCCTTCAGATTTTGGGTTTTCACAGAAGAAAGGAACAATCTCTTCCTCTCTGTGAAAGTCCGAGATCACTTTTGGCAAAAAGGTTTTATTGAACCTAAGTACAATTCTGTCTGCAAAAAACTTGAAAGAAGGCTCAATCATTTTCAGGGTTTGGATGTCATTCACTCTGCGTGCAGATGTTAAAGCAACCAAAAAAAAAAACAGTTTTGACTGAAAGAAATTTAATACAAGAAAATTTAGACTAGCAATTCATATTTACAATTGCATATCCATAAAGCAAGCATACAGAATTTCTGTATGCTCGCTTTATGGATATGCACTTGTAAATATGAATTGCTAGTCTAAATTTTCTTGTAGTATATATTGAGGGTAGCGGCCTCTTTTAGACTGAGCAACGCCCATCTGCCTGGGGCTTCTGAGCAGAGTATAAATGTAACTGGTTCCTACACTGCCCTGAATATTGTAGGCTTAGGTAAGTCCAAGAGAGGCAGTCTGTTAGTGTTTGATCAAAAATGTGCGCAAAGAGCATCTATTTTTTCATTTCTAGTAGGAATAATACCACTTTAATATAGAATGATCCCCATACCTTAGTTCTGTTGTTTGTATGTAAAATGTTGTGCTGTCATATTTTGAAAGAAATTTAAGCAACATTTCAGAAAGTGGTTCAAATGGAGGCCCCATGAGGCCTGACAATACCATTCAGATCCCAAGGGGACACTGGTGGTCTAAAGTTAAGTCGCAACCTATCTGCCCCCGTAAGGAACCTGATTACTAGAGTTGAGCGAACGTACTCGTAACAAGCACTGTACTGCTTGGATCCCCTGCGCTCGCATGGGCGCAGGCATCCGGATCCGTCGGGTGAGGAGGACGGATCCGGATTACCCAAGGTTGATTAGCAATTTTAACGTCAAACACTGAACTTAGAGCAGAAATATGAATCTTCAATCTATTTGGGTGCAGACTCTTCTCAAACCCTGTCTGAAGGCAACTCAATAATCTAATTACCTCTAAATGGAAAATTCTGCAAAGAGCTGAGATTCTACACACCGCAAACCAAATCTCTTCCATATCTTAGAATCAATTTTTGAACTTATTTTCTTCCTACTTGCCAACATAATGTCAATCACAGAATCTGAAAGACCTTTAGCTTTTAATTTCAACTTTCAATCTGTGGATGAAACACTGGGCCATGACTCGGAAGATCTACTTGCCAGGGAAAGATCCAAGGATGCTGTAGTAAGAGAAGCTTTAGGAGAGAAAACCCATGACGTCTTTGGCCATAGAGGGGCTAGTAGTGTTACATGTGCCCTTTCTTTGCAAATGTTTTTTTTTTTATACCCTGGGTATAATAGGCAAGGGCGGTGTGAAAGAAATTAAGTAGTTGATGAACAATAATTGTTGGTAATTGTATTTATATTGTCAAATCTCCATTTTCTGCAGTTTTATGCTTAAAATATTAGTCACCATCACTTGATTTGTTAAAGGGAGCAGCTGGACGGATACCACATATAAGTGGTATACCATGTTATATCTTAGTAATGCCTGTGTGTCTGCGTCTTTTTTTTTTTTTATACCATCATGTTTCTGATTGGATACTTTGATAAATTTGTGTATGCTTGTGATTGGATATATTAAAATTAATGGCTAAAGGGGAGTGGCTAGATCCACCATGCACATCAAATAAAATTGCCCCTTACAGGCGTTGCCCAGGAGAGAATCTTTTAACCAGATAACTGTCTGGCTGTCTGATTCTTTAGGTCGACCGCATCCCCTACCACCTGGGGAAATTTATTAACTAATCTGAATCCCACAGAAAAGCGAGTGTAGTCCCCTAGTTTGGGACTTGTCCTAAATTGCAGTGGCAGCGGAAATGCATATGCAAGAGGAAAATCCCACATTCCCATCATTCCAGGGGCGGACTCGCATTAGAACCTACAGGGAAATTTCCTGGTGAGCCAATGCCTAGGGGGCCGCCCAAGCCCTCATCAGGACGCCAGTTGCGATCTGAGCTCTCAGCATTAATTAATGCTAGGATCACCTGGTACTTATGCACCTGGCTAGCAGAAGAAGGTGCCCTCATGCATTCAACTGTATTGCTGCAGCAGTATTTTGTGCTGCACTGTGTATTTGGTTCTGCTTGGGCAGTATTTTGTGCTGCACTACGGTATTGTTGGCCTTGCCTACTTATATTAACGGCTCACATAGAACATAAATCAGGTAGGCGTCCAACGTAATTCATAAGTGTCACAGTGAATGTGGGCGCTAAAATGAAAGCAAAAAAGGCTTTAATCTAAATCAAATAACACGGGGTGACTAGATACGCCCTAAATACATTTGGCTGAAAAGTAATAAGCCCCAGCCTAAAGCCTCATTCACACATCAGTGTTTCACGGACGTGTGCTGTACGTGTTCTCCACGGACAGCACACGTCCCCATTCATTTTAATGTGTTTGTTCAGACATCAGTGTTTCATCACGGTCCGTTGTTCCGTTTTTTTTAGCACGGATGCATGTCCTATCTTGATCCGTGTTCCCGGATCCCTCACGCCCATTATAGTCTATGAGTCTTTGAAAACCACGGATGCCATGCGTGTTTCACGGATCATTAAGAAGAGATGCTTTGAAAATTATTTTTCAGCTGTTCAGTGTCAGTGAAACACGGATGCAACACGGATGCAACACGGACAGCAAAAAACGGACACACGGACCCGTCACGGATGCTTCACTGACCACCTGCTCAAGGATTTGAGCACGGATACAGACGTGTGAATGAGGCTTAATGTGTACTCAACATACAAGTGCACATACATGTGTGCTAAAAAGGCACAGGGTTATTTATATTCCTGTCTGGAAGCTCCTATATATCCCAACAAAACGGAAAGGGTTGTGAGCTCGTCTTCTATCTCACTACCCTAACTCCAGACAGGACTCATCAATCAGTGCCTCAGTCTGTGTGGCTCCAAGATAAGTATCAGGTTAGCTCTATGCTCGAAGCGTTTCTGGGCAATAACATCTGGCCTCATCAGGAGCCCCTTACCCACTTTCTAATATTGCTAAGCCACCTAAACATAACAAAGACAGACAGACATATAATACAGCGCGCACTCCACCTCTTTCTGTGGCGGCGCCTCCGGCACTAGTGCGGCCGCCGAACTCACCAAGTATAAGATGTAGCTGCATCCCCCACAACCACCGCACACCAATCAGCTGCCACCTTCCCGGCTGACCGGAAAACTAGCAAGTAGCAGCTCCCCAGGATGGGTAGACGCTGTCTCCAGGCTTGGTTGGCCGGTAAGGACATCACGAAGGAACGTCATCTCAACAGGATACTTGCATGTGGCATTCAATACGTGGGTAAAACCACTAGAGAGTTCAGGAGACGCATTGGGGAACACCTTGGGGAGATTCGGAAAGGTGCTGATTCCCCTATTGCCCGCCACATGACTGAGTCACGTGCATCGGACAGTATCATCTTGCAGTTCCAAGGCATTGAGGTCAATAGACCATCCCCGAGAGGAGGGGATTTGGATAGATGCCTCTTACAAAAAGAGGCGCAGTGGACTTTCCGTTTGAGAACAGTGCATCCTGATGGTCTCAATGATCATATCTCCTACGCGTGCTTCCTATAGTGGCAAATGCATTATTATTGTGGCTAGGCCTATTCCATATGGCCCTTTAACCTGGTATATAAGGGGTTTGGGTCGTGATTGTGTACATCCTCTGATTATGGATAGGCTTTGTTTAGATACAGCACACTATATTTATATAAATCACTTGGCTTTGCCCTACATCTCGCAGTTGACATATCTCTACTATGTTTGTATATCCCCTGTGTCCTGGTCATCAGTGGAGTAACAAGTAGGATATATGTAATAATCATTGGGATTGTATCCGGTCATGATGCATTTATACCAGCTCCGAGGACACATGGATTTACGTGTTATACTTACCGGTACCTCTATCATCTCATCACTAGCGTCTAACATAGAATGGTATTACATATAGTATATATGCCACAATCATGTCTGATGTTACATGATTGTCTGTGGTTCCAACATCAACTGCATACACTGTAATGTTAACTTAATTTGGACACATTACCTATTCGTATATGTATTACCAATATTACACACTCTTATGGTGAGTAGATATACTACCAACATTACACACACTATTGGTTAAGTATACTGGTTAGGTTCCAATTCCACATAAGAGCTGCTACATGCGCGACTAGAACGTAGGTATATAATTGTAATGGGTCCCGGAAAGCGAGTATGACATGTGGGATATATGTGTCATCTGTTGCGGTAAGCAGTATTTTAAAGTGGGATGGGAGGTTATTATCCAGTGGACCCAACGTCTGCTTAGTATCTACATATGGCTTCGTTGTCCTTTATTAATGTGTTAACTATATCACCAGCTATTGTAATTATACCGCTGATTGGTCCCGATGTATCCTGTTGAGATGACATTCCTTCGTGACGTCCTTAGCGGCCAACCAAGCCTGGAGACAGCGTCTACCCATCCTGGGGGGGGTTCTACTTCTAGCGCTCCGGTCAGCCGAGAGGGTGGCAGCTTATTGGTGTGTGCTGGTTGTGGGGGGTGGAGCTACATCCTCTTATACTTGGTGAGTTCGGCGGCTGCACTAGTGCCGGAGGCGCCGCCACAGAAAGAGGTGGCGTGCGCGCTTTATTATATCTCTGTCTGTCTTTATGTTTATGCGGCTTAGCAATATTAGAAAGTGGGTAAGGGGCTCCTGATGAGGAGCAGACACCCTTGAAGGGGCAGACGCCCTTGAAGGGGCAGACGCCCTTGAAGGGGCAGACACCCTTGAAGGAGCAGTTACTCTTAAAAGGGCAGTTACTTTTAAAGGGACATACACTCTTAACCACTTCCCATTCGGGCCATTTACCCCCTTCCTGACCAGGCCTAATTTTGCAAATATGACATGTGTGACTTCATGTGGTAATAACTTTGGAACGCTTTTACTTATCCAAGCGATTCTGAGAATGTTTTCTCGTGACACATTGTACTTCAAGTTAATGGTAAATTTGAGTCGATAATTTTTAATTTTATTTATAAAAAAAAATCCAAAAGTTAACGAAAATTTGAAAAAAATTCACTGTTTTCTAAATTTGAATCTCTCTGCTTTTAAGACAGATAGTGATACCCCATAAAATCCTTTTTAATTTACATTCCCCATATGTCTACTTTATGTTGGCATCATTTTGGTAGTGTCATTTTATTTTTTTAGGACAGTAGGTGGTTTAGAATTTTAATTTAATTTTAGACGCAATTTTTGCAAAATCAACTTTTTTAAGGACCGGTTCAGTTCTGAAGTCAGTTTGTGAGGCTTACATAATAAAAACCACCCATAAATTACCTCATTTTAGAAACTACACCCCTCAAACTATTCAAAACTGGTTTTAGAAATGTTGTTAACCCTTTAAGTATTTCACAGGAATTAAAGCAAAATAGATGTGAAATTTCAAAATTTCACTTTTTTTGCAGATTTTCCATTTTAATCATTTTTTTCCTGTAACACATCAAGAGTTAACAACAAAACAAAACTCAATATTTATTACCCCGATTCTGCAGTTTGCAGAAACACCCTACATGTGGTCGTAAACTGTTATTTGGGGATACGCCAGGGCTCAGAAGGGGAGGAGCAGCATCTGCATTTTCTAACATGGAATTTTTTGTCATGGTTTTTAGGAGTGATAACTTTTTAATTTTTTTGTGGACTGAGCTGTGTGAGGTCTTATTTTTTGTGGGACAAGCTGTGCATTTTATTGGCACCATTTTGGGGTACATCCGGCTTTCTGATCACTTTTTAATCTAATTTTTGGGAGGTTAACTAAAAAAAAAAAAAAAAAAAAACAGTTTAGGGGCATTTTTCTATATTTTTTTTTACACCGTTCACTTGTTGGGGTAGATCATGTGATTGTTACGGATGCAACAATACCAAATATGTCTATTTGTTTTGCGTTTTACACAATAAGAGCATTTTTAGAAAAATATCATGTTTTTGTGTTGCAATTTTTTCAGAGCCATTTTTTTTTTTCATTTTTCTGGCTATGATCTTGTGTGGGGCTAATTTTTTGAGGGATGAGGTGACGTTTTTATTGATATCATTTTGGGATGCATACAACTTTTTGATTGTTTGATATGTTTTTTGGTAGGTGAGGCGACAAAAAAAAGCTGTTTTGGCATAATTTTTATTAGATTTTTTTACGCAGTTCACTTGATGGGGTAGATCATGTGATATTTTTATAGAGCCGGTCGTTTCGGACACGGTGATACCAAATATGTCTATTTTATTTATTTATTTTTATGTGTAACATTTTTTTATGACATATTTGGGGGGGAATTCTTTTTTTTTTATGTGATTTTTTTATATAATACTCTATTTTATTTTTTATTTTACACTTTGTGTCCCCCATAAGGTCATACAAGACCTCAGGGGGACATTTAACTTCACTTTTTTTTTTTTTTACACTTGATTTCTCCTGTAACTGGGGCTGACATACTAGCCCCAGTTACAGGGGAAATACATCCCCAGAGAGGCTGTACAGCATAATACTATGCTGTACAGCCTCAGTGCAGGGCTGATCTGGTCTATGAGAGAACCGGCAGCTCCTGCACGCTCCCGGCCCCGCAATAGAGCTTCCTGCTCTGTATACACAGCGCACGGTAAGCGCTGTGTATACAGCGATCTACAAGGCAGGGACCCCTGGGAACGGTCCCTGCCTTTTCTTTGGGGTACCCTGCTGTCACTGAAAGCAGGTACCCCACTGTGCAGCTGCACGATTAGCGTTCAGCTGCTATTACTGAAAGGACGTTCAGAAACGTCCATTCAGAAATAGATAACCACTTCACGGCAAGGGGCAGTCACTCAAAGGGGCAGTCACTCAAAGGGGCAGACACTCAAAGGGGCAGACACTCAAAGGGGCAGACACTCAAAGGGGCAGACACTCAAAGGGGCAGACACTCAAAGGGGCAGACACTCAAAGGGGCAGTCACACAGGTGTACTCTGGAAGTCACTGTTAAAGGTACGCCCTTTTCAAGCACTATGTATTTTCTCCTGGAAATGCAAATCTAGTTTGTTTTTTTTTTGTTTTTTTTCCATTCACATAGCAGTATGAAGGCTTGATTTTTGCGGGACAAACTGTACTTTCTAGTGGCACCACTTTAATATTGCATACAATGTAGTAGGAAGCGGGAATGAAATTTCAAATGGGGTGTCGTTGGGAAAATAAAGCTTAATTATGCCATAGTTTCATGGGTTTTTTTCTCTACAGGCTTCCTGATGTGGTAAAACTGACCTCATTCTTTTTCTATAAAAAAATCTTTTCATTGACATATTCTGAGTCCTATAACCTTTTTTTATAGTTATGTTGTCTACGGAGCTGTGTGGGAGCTCATTTTTGTGTGGAACAATCTGTAATTTTTTACCATTTTGGAGTGTGTGTGACTTCTTTATCACATTTTATTAAATTTTTTGTGGTAACTGAAGCAATGAAAAAAAGGCGAATTGGCCATTTTTTTCCGTTAAACCGTTCGCCATATGGGGTAGTTGAAGCTATATTTTTAGGCATTTAGGAATGTGGTGATGCCCAATGTTTATGTCTTTTTGGTTTATTTTTAATTTTTCGGAAAGGGAGCAATCTAATGTGTTCTTTTTATATATATATTTTTTTATTTCTAGTCCTCCTAGAAGACTACAATAGGAGATCTTCAGATCATTTTTGGCTTACACTGTAGTTCAATAGAACTAGCTCTAAGCTCCGTTTGTGGGTATCCTATGGAGCCCTTACCACCTGCAGGCCTCCATAGAAAATTCAGCTCTGATAAGCTGAGTCTCTTCAGAGAGACCTAGCGCATCAGAGAGAAGGAACAGCTCCCCAATTGCCACATCGGGATCAGTTTCTGACCCGGAAGTATGCGCTTCCGGTTTTTCTGCGCTCCCTGTTTGAACCAGTAAAGATCCAACAGCTACAGTGGGCACCATATTTAAAACCCCTCCTTCCGGAAAGAAGCAGTTAGATAAAAAAAAAAGAAAACGCCAATTAGTGACCCCATTTTACAAATCACACAGATTTAACCAACCAGTAGACCCTGATCAGATCTGCCTTGTACAAAGCCCCCACAGAAGGCTGGCTTCCCCTGTAATTGGGGATCCTTGGATACTCCAGTTACAGTAGAAATACTGCAAAAAAAAAAAAAAATCATATACAGTACAGACCAAAAGTTTGGACACACCTCATTCAAAGAGTTTTCTGTATTTTCATGACTATGAAAATTGTAGATTCACACTCAAGGCATCAAAACTATGAATTAACACATGTGGAATTATATACTTAACAAAAAAGTGTGAAACAATTGAAAATATGTCTTATATTCTAGGTTCTTCAAAGTAGCCACCTTTTGCTTTGATTACTGCTTTGCACACTTTTGGCATTTTCTTGATGAGCTTCAAGAGGTAGTCACCTGAAATGGTTTTCACTTCACAGGTGTGCCCTGTCAGGTTTAATAAGTGGGATTTCTTGCCTTATAAATGGGGTTGGGACCATGAGTTGTGTTGGGCAGAAGTCAGGTGGATACACAGCTGATAGTCCTACTGAATAGACTCTTAGAATTTGTATTATGGCAAGAAAAAAGCAGCTAAGTAAAGAAAAATGAGTGGCCATCATTGCTTTAAGAAATGAAGGTCAGTCAGTCCGAAAAATTGGGAAAACTTTGAAAAGTGTCCCCAAGTGCAGTCGCAAAAACCATCAAGCGCTACAAGGAAACTGGCTCACATGAGGACCGCCCCAGGAAAGGAAGACCAAGAGTCACCTCTGCTGCGGAGGATAAGTTCATCCGAGTCACCAGCCTCAGAAATCGCAGGTTAACAGCAGTTCAGATTAGAGACCAGGTCAATGCCACACACAGTTCTAGCAGCAGACACATCTCTACAACAACTGTTAAGAGGAGACTGTGTGCAGCAGGCCTTCATGGTAAAATACCTGCTAGAAAACCACTGCTAAGGACAGGCAACAAGCAGAAGAGACTTGTTTGGGCTAAAGAACACAAGGAATGGACATTAGACCAGTGGAAAATTTGTGCTTTGGTCTGATGAGTCCAAATTTGAGATCTTTGGTTCCAACCACCGTGTCTTTGTGCGACGCAGAAAAGGTGAACGGATGGACTCTACATGCCTGGTTTCCACCGTGAAGCATGGAGGAGGAGGTGTGATGGTGTGGGGGTGCTTTGCTGGTGACACTGTTGCGGATTTATTCAAAATTGAAGGCATACCAACCAACATGGCTACCACAGCATCTTGCAGCGGCATACTATTCCATCCGGTTTGCGTTTAGTTGGACCATCATTTATTAATCAACCGGACAATGACCCCAAACACACCTCCAGGCTGTGTAAGGGCTATTTGACCAAGAAGGAGAGTGATGGGGTGCTACGCCAGATGACCTGGCCTCCACAGTCACCAGACTAGGGTTGCCTCGGGTATCGATACTTTTATACCAGCATCGAATCGGTACCGGAATGGAATACAGTGGGCCGATGGGGGCACGGTGGTGGGCCGATGGGGGCACGGTGGTGGGCCGATGGGGGCACGGTGGGCCGATGGGGGCACGGTGGGCCGATGGGGGCACGGTGCGCTGATGTGAGGTCTGATGGGGGCACGGTGGGCTGATGTGAGGTCTGATGGGGGCACGGTGGGCTGATGTGAGGTCTGATGGGGGCACGGTGCGCTGATGTGAGGTCTGATGGGGGCACGGTGGGCTGATGTGAGGTCTGATGGGGGCACGGTGGGCTGATGTGAGGTCTGATGGGGGCACGGTGGGCTGATGTGAGGTCTGATGGGGGCACGGTGGGGCTGATGTGAGGTCTGATGGGGGCACGGTGGGCTGATGTGAGGTCTGATGGGGGAACGGTGGGCTGATGTGAGGTCTGATAGGGGGAACGGTGGGCTGATGTGAGGTCTGATGGGGGAACGGTGGGCTGATGTGAGGTCTGATGGGGGCACGGTGGGCTGATGTGAGGTCTGATGGGGGCACGGTGGGCTGATGTGAGGTCTGATGGGGGCACGGTGGGCTGATGTGAGGTCTGATGGGGGCACGGTGGGCTGATATGGGGGCACGGTGGGCTGATGTGAGGTCTGATGGGGGCACGGTGGGCTGATGTGGGGGCACGGTGGGCTGATGTGAGGTCTGATGGGGCACGGTGGGCTGATGTGAGGTCTGATGGGGGCACGGTGGGCTGATGTGAGGTCTGATGGGGGCACGGTGGGCTGATGTGAGGTCTGATGGGGGCACGGTGGGCTGATGTGAGGTCTGATGGGGGCACGGTGGGCTGATGTGAGGTCTGATGGGGGCACGGTGGGCTGATGTGAGGTCTGATGGGGGCACGGTGGGCTGATGTGAGGTCTGATGGGGGCACGGTGGGCTGATGTGAGGTCTGATGGGGGCACGGTGGGCTGATGTGAGGTCTGATGGGGGCACGGTGGGCTGATGTGAGGTCTGATGGGGCACGGTGGGCTGATGTGAGGTCTGATGGGGGCACGGTGGGCTGATGTGAGGTCTGATGGGGGCACGGTGGGCTGATGTGAGGTCTGATGGGGGCACGGTGGGCTGATGTGAGGTCTGATGGGGGCACGGTGGGCTGATGTTAGGTCAGATGGGGGCACAGTGGGCTGATGTTAGGTCAGATGGGGGCACAGTGGGCTGATGTTAGGTCAGATGGGGGCACAGTGGGCTGATGTTAGGTCAGATGGGGGCACAGTGGGCTGATGTTAGGTCAGATGGGGGCACAGTGGGCTGATGTTAGGTCAGATGGGGGCACAGTGGGCTGATGTTAGGTCAGATGGGGGCACAGTGGGCTGATGTTAGGTCAGATGGGGGCACAGTGGGCTGATGTTAGGTCAGATGGGGGCACAGTGGGCTGATGTTAGGTCAGATGGGGGCACAGTGGGCTGATGTTAGGTCAGATGGGGGCACAGTGGGCTGATGTTAGGTCAGATGGGGGCACAGTGGGCTGATGTTAGGTCAGATGGGGGCACAGTGGGCTGATGTTAGGTCAGATGGGGGCACAGTGGGCTGATGTTAGGTCAGATGGGGGCACAGTGGGCTGATGTTAGGTCAGATGGGGGCACGGTGGGGCTGATCTTAGGTCTGATGGGGGCACGGTGGGCTGATCTTAGGTCTCATGGGGGCACGGTGGGCTGATCTTAGGTCTCATGGGGGCACGGTGGGCTGATCTTAGGTCTCATGGGGGCACGGTGGGCTGATCTTAGGTCTGATGGGGGCACGGTGCGCTGATGTGAGGTCTGATGGGGGCACGGTGGGCTGATGTGAGGTCTGATGGGGGCACGGTGGGCTGATGTGAGGTCTGATGGGGGCACGGTGGGCTGATGTGAGGTCTGATGGGGGCACGGTGGGCTGATGTGAGGTCTGATGGGGGCACGGTGGGCTGATGTGAGGTCTGATGGGGGCACGGTGGGCTGATGTGAGGTCTGATGGGGGCACGGTGGGCTGATGTGAGGTCTGATGGGGGCACGGTGGGCTGATGTGAGGTCTGATGGGGGCACGGGGCTGATGGGTCTGATGGGGGGAACGGTGGGCTGATGTGAGGTCTGATAGGGGGAACGGTGGGCTGATGTGAGGTCTGATGGGGAACGGTGGGCTGATGTGAGGTCTGATGGGGGCACGGTGGGCTGATGTGAGGTCTGATGGGGGCACGGTGGGCTGATGTGAGGTCTGATGGGGGCACGGTGGGCTGATGTGAGGTCTGATGGGGGCACGGTGGGCTGGATGTGAGGTCTGATGGGGGCACGGTGGGCTGATATGGGGGCACGGTGGGCTGATGTGAGGTCTGATGGGGCACGGTGGGCTGATGTGGGGGCACGGTGGGCTGATGTGAGGTCTGATGGGGGCACGGTGGGCTGATGTGAGGTCTGATGGGGGCACGGTGGGCTGATGTGAGGTCTGATGGGGGCACGGTGGGCTGATGTGAGGTCTGATGGGGGCACGGTGGGCTGATGTGAGGTCTGATGGGGGCACGGTGGGCTGATGTGAGGTCTGATGGGGGCACGGTGGGCTGATGTGAGGTCTGATGGGGGCACGGTGGGCTGATGTGAGGTCTGATGGGGGCACAGTGGGCTGATGTGAGGTCAGATGGGGGCACAGTGGGCTGATGTTAGGTCAGATGGGGGCACAGTGGGCTGATGTTAGGTCAGATGGGGGCACAGTGGGCTGATGTTAGGTCAGATGGGGGCACAGTGGGCTGATGTTAGGTCAGATGGGGGCACAGTGGGCTGATGTTAGGTCAGATGGGGGCACAGTGGGCTGATGTTAGGTCAGATGGGGGCACAGTGGGCTGATGTTAGGTCAGATGGGGGCACAGTGGGCTGATGTTAGGTCAGATGGGGGCACAGTGGGCTGATGTTAGGTCAGATGGGGGCACAGTGGGCTGATGTTAGGTCAGATGGGGGCACAGTGGGCTGATGTTAGGTCAGATGGGGGCACAGTGGGCTGATGTTAGGTCAGATGGGGGGCAGGCACAGTGGGCTGATGTTAGGTCAGATGGGGGCACAGTGGGCTGATGTTAGGTCAGATGGGGCACAGTGGGCTGATGTTAGGTCAGATGGGGGCACAGTGGGCTGATGTTAGGTCAGATGGGGGCACAGTGGGCTGATGTTAGGTCAGATGGGGGCACAGTGGGCTGATCTTAGGTCTGATGGGGGCACGGTGGGCTGATCTTAGGTCTCATGGGGGCACGGTGGGCTGATCTTAGGTCTCATGGGGGCACGGTGGGCTGATCTTAGGTCTCATGGGGGCACGGTGGGCTGATCTTAGGTCTCATGGGGGCACGGTGGGCTGATCTAAGGTCTGATGGGGGCACGGTGGGCTGATCTAAGGTCTGGTGGGGGCACGGTGGTCTGATCTAAGGTCTGGTGGGGGCACGGTGGTCTGATCTTAGGTCTGATGGGGGCACAGTGGGCTGATCTGAGGTCTGATGGGGGCACTGTGGGCTGATCTGAGGTCTGATGGGGGCACAGCGGGCTGATCTGAGGTTGATGGGGGCACAGCGGGCTGATGTTAGGTCTGATGGGGACACGGTGGGCTGATGTGAGGTCTGATGGGGGCACGGTGGGCTGATGTGAGGTCTGATGGGGGCACGGTGGGCTGATGTGAGGTCTGATGGGGGCACGGTGGGCTGATCTGAGGTCTGATGGGGCACACAGATTTTTTGTGTTTTATTTTTTCAGCGTGGTATCGAATGGTATTGAGTATCGAATAATTTTTCTTGGTATCGAAATAGAATCAAAATGTTGGTATCGTGACAACTCTACACCAGACCGAGATGGTTTGGGGTGAGCTGGACCGCAGAGTGAAGGCAAAAGTGCCAGCAAATGCTAAGCATCTCTGGGAACTCCTTCAAGACTTTTGGAATACCATTTCAGGTGACTACCTCTTGAAGCTCATCAAGAGAATGCCAAGAGTGTGCAAAGCAGTAATCAAAGCAAAAGGTGGCTACTTTGAAGAACCTAGAATATAAGACATATTTTCAGTTGTTTCACACTTTTTTATTAAGTATATAATTCCACATGTGTTAATTCATAGTTTTGATGCCTTTAGTGTGAATCTACAATTTTCATAGTCATGAAAATACAGAAAACTCTTTGAATGAGAATCTATATATATATATATATATATATATATATATATATATATATATATATATATATATATATATAGAATAAAATAAAAAAAAATATAATAAAATACAAAAAATTAAAAATAGCAAAATAAAAAAAGTCAGTGACCCTCAAAATGTCTTTTTACGATCTCTTGGGGGACATATGTGGCAGAAATATATTAAAAAAATAAGTAAAATGATTAAAAATAATTATATATATATATATATATATATATATATATATATATATATATAAGCCCTATGTGTCACGAAAAAAATTTTGGGAAGCAGGATAAAGAAAGGGCAGCAATTGCCATTGCTGTTTGGGGTTTGTTATTGCAGCACCATGATTGCGCTGGTCAAGATTACAGAGATACTAGTTTTGTATATATTTTTTTTTTGTTTGTTTTTTTACTACTTTGTTTTTGCATTTTCCAAGAGCCAGATATACTACTCACAATAAGTTAGTAATATTTGGCTTGTGGGTGAAATTTCAGAGTGAACCTAAAACGCACTCTAACTTTACAGGTGAACTTAACAGGTTAAGGACCCAGGACGAGAATGCTCGTCCTAAGTTGCCGGTACTTGGCACCCCAGGGCGAACATTCTTGTCCTGCGGTCTTTCTCTTGCCCCACATGCGGTGCTGCGATAAGCGGCAGGGGGACCGGCTGTTACTGACAGCTGGATCCCTGCTGCATTCACCAGCATCTGTGATAACGCAAATGGATTAATCCCTCATATGCTGCGGTCAGCGCTGAAAGCGGCATATGGGAGGTTTGCACTCCCTCTCCTGATCCGTCGGCTCCATGTGCTGCTGTGATGGGGACCCGATGGTTGCCATGGCAGCCCCAAGCCTTTCAAAGGACATGGGGCCCGGCAGTTATAGAGGCCTATGAGACCCAGCTCCCAGACTGGGTTTCATAGGCAAACTATAAATGTATTATAAAGTGCAATACACTGATAGTCAATGCAGTACAATACAGATGTATTACATAAACTCTTATGATGCATCACTTCTGCTTTAAAAGCAGAGAATTTTAAAAATTCAAAATTTTTCCAAATTTTCTATAAATTTTGGATTTAATAAATAAAAGTGAATTATATCGACTAAAATTTTCCACTATCATGAAGTACAATGTATCGCGAGAAAACAATATCAGAATGGTTTGGATAAGTAAAAGTATTTCAAAGTTATTACCACATAAAGTGATATGTCAAATTTCCAAAAACGGCCTAGTCCTTAAGGTGAAAAATGACAAGGTCCTTAAGGTGTGACCTTCTCTAAATTTTTGAATGCACACATCCAACTGTTTAATGTTTCAGTACTTTTTGCACAACTTGCTGTTTTCTAACAAGGAGCTTCATTGCGAAATTCACAACAGTAGATACATCTATTTTGAGAAAATGCCGTTCTTTGTATTTTGGTTTGCAGATTATCCCCTTCCCGACTGCCATACGGCTATATACGTCCGATCTGCGAATACCCCATGCAGACAGCACGTATATGAGTATTACACTCACCGGTAATTCGGTTTCCTGGAAGTCTCCATGACAGCACAACCTGAGATCGCCTTCCTCTGATAGGACAGGAAAATACAGAGAGGGTTAAAACCCCACCCCTTCCCCCCTAGCACCAGTGTATTATAACAGGAACCCGGAGGGATAGAAAAAAGCAATTTAAACAAAGAATAGGGTGGGAGGTTTGTGCTGTCATGGAGACTTCCAGGAAACTGGATTACCGGTGAGTGTAATACTCATTTCCCCAGTCGTCTCCATGACAGCACAACCTGAGAACTAACAAAGTGAAGAAACTTAGGGGGGGCGACTGCCCCAAGGACCGTGCGACCATATGCCATGTCCTCATTTGCAAATACATCAAGCCTATAATGCTTGGTAAAAGTGTGGGCTCTCTTCCAAGTAGCCGCCCTACAAATCTGCTCCAGGGAGGCAGAAGCTCTCTCAGCCCAGGAAGCAGAGACTGCCCTGACAGAATGGGCCTTAAGAGAGGGAGTTGGCTCCTTACCTGAGGCCCTGTAAGCTTCCGTAATGGCGCTTCTAATCCAGCGAGATATAGAGCTCTTTGCTGCCTTTTTACCTTTATTTGGGCCAAAAAACTGAACAAATAAATTCTCATCTGACCTCCAATCCTTAGTGAACTCTAAATAACGAAGGGCGGCCCTCCTTACATCTAAATTATGAAATCTAGCCTCTTGCTCATTCTAGGGATTGGCACAAAAAGAAGGAATCACTATATCTTGTGACCTATGGAATGTAGATACTACCTTCGGTAAAAAAGAAGGATTTAACTTAAAAACTAATTTATCGTCAAACACTGTCAAAAAGGGTTCACGAATGGTTAGGGCTTGCAGTTCGCAAACCCTCCTAGCTGAGAAAATTGCAACTAAAAAGATTGTTTTAATGGTTAGCAATTTCAAGGACAAGGTGTCAAGTGGTTCAAAAGGGGCAGATAAGCCCTGAAGGACCGTGTTAAAGAGGACCTTTCACCACTCCTGACATGCCTGTTTTAATAGCTCCATGCATTCCTCACGTACTAACAATTCTGGAAATTCTATTCTTATGGCTCTATGTTGTGCCATTCCTTTATTATTTGCACTAGAAGTTATGAATGAATTGCAATTTTTCTTCAGTACAGGAACAGAGGGGAGGTGACCAGTTGGGGGTGTGTATCTTCACAGTCTGACTCTAGCCAATCAGTGCTGCCATGTTCAGACTGTGCAGATACACCCCCCAACTTGTTACCTCCCCTCTGTTCCCTTACTGAAGACAAATAGCAGTTCATTCATAACTTCTAGTGCAAATAATAAAGGAATGGCACAACATACAGACATAAGAATAGATGTCCCAGACTTGTTATTACATGGGGAATGCATAAAGCTATTAAAACAGGCATGTCAGGATTGGTGAAAGGTCCTCTTTAAGGTTCCAAGGGGCCACCATATTTTTAACCCTAGGACGTAACCTGTCTGCTGCCTTTAAAAATCTAGCAATCCAAGGCACCTCATACAGACTGGTATTATATAGAGCGCCCAGGGCCAAAACCTGCACTTTCAGAGTATTTGGAGATAGCCCCATATCTAGCCCATCCTGGAGGAATTCTGGGAATCTAGGACAAGGGGAATATTAGGATTGGCCTGATTGAATCTATTTCCTGCCCAAGAAGCGAACTTTTTCCAGACCTTGAGGTAGGCCTTTGAGGTGTTAGTCTTCCTGCTTAGTAACAAAGTACTCACAACCCTAAGAGATAATCCTAAGCCTAAGAGGATCAATTTTTCAGTATCCAGGCCGATAGCTTGAGAAGCCTGGGGTTGTTGTGGTTGATTGGCCCTTGGGACAGCAGATCCGCTGACGGGGGAAACAAGATTGGATCCTCCTGGCTGAGGGATTTCAGGAGGCCGAACCAGCCCCTCCTGGGCCAGAATGGGACTACTATAATCAGAATGAACTTTTCTGATCAGAATTTCTGAAGCACTCTCGGTATTAACGGGATTGGAGGAAAGGCATAGACAAAGTAGGAAGTCCAAGTTTGCGTAGAGGCATCCACTGCCACATAAGGGTCTCTTGGGTTCAGAGAGAAATAGCGGTGAACTTTGTGATTTCTGTTTGCAAACAGGTCGAGAGCTGGACTCCTTCAACAACGCTGAATCATCTGGAAGGCAGACTGAGACAAGGACCATTCGCTGGGGTCTATGACGTGACGACTTAGGAAGTCCGTTTGTAGATTTAAAGACCCCTTTAGGTGGACTGCTAAGAGCAATAGTATGTTTTCCTCTGCCCAGGCGAATATCTGGTTTGCTAGACCCTGAAGGTGACGGTGCCTTGTTCCCCCCTGATGCTGAATATATGCTACTGCCGTGGAGTTGTCCGAGTGGACTAACACGTGACGCCCCCTTGTGAAGGTTTGTGAAGGAATGGCAGAGTTCTCTGCAATTTGAAGACATATCCCGCTGGGCTAGGGACCAGGACCCCTGGAAGGAGCACCGCATGAGTGCCCCAGCCCCAAGAGCTGGCGTCCGTTGTTAGAGAGAAAACGTTCTCCTGGTTCCAGTAGACCCCTGTCTGCAGATTTTGATCCTTGAGCCACCACCGCAGAGATATCCTGACCTCCCTGGTGAGACAGATCATGTGGTCTAGAGTGGACTGAGATTTGTTCCACACTCGGAGAACCAGATTTTAGATAGGTCTCATGTGATGCTGAGCCCATGCTACCACGGGAATGGAGGAGGAGAAGAACCCTAGAACCTTTATGGTGTCCCTGATTCAGGGAACTGACTTTTTCAAAAGTTGAACCTGGAGTTTTAGGTTTTGAATTTTTGATGGAGGCAGGAAGGACTTCTGAAGGTCGGAGTCCAGGATGATGCCTAGAAAGGTTCTTCGACTGTCTGGAAGTAAATTGGACTTCTCCCAGTTGACAATCCAACCCAGGGACTGAAGACGTTCTAGTACGGTCTGCAAATGAGAGTGAAGAAGGGCAGAGTCTTTCCCCAGGATCAGCAGATCGTCCAGGTATGGGACTATTGGAATGCCCTCCTGGATTAGGGATGCCAGTACCCCTGCCATCACTTTGGAGAAGATTTGTGGGGTAGAATATATTCCGAACGGGAGACAGTTGAATTGATAATGACAGATTCTCCCTTCCTGGTACACTGCAAACCTGAGATATTTCCGGGATGATGGATAAATGGGAATTTGGAAATATGCGTCTTTGAGGTCCACAGTGGCCATCATGACGCCCCTGTCTATCAACTTCACTGCCGACTTGACACTTTGCATTTTAAATCTGCGGTAAACTACATATTTGTTTAGTGGTTTCAGGTTGATTATCATTCGGAATTTGCCGTTGGGTTTTGGCACTAGGAATAAGGGAGAGTAGTGACCTGTTCCGAACTCTGAATCTGGAACGTTTTCTATCGCCCCGAGGCATAATAACTCTCTTATGCCTTCGGTTAGAAAAGGCATCTGATTTGGTGGAAGTTGAGTCAAGGTAAACTCTTGTGGGGGAAGGGAGAGAAACTCTATAGAATATCCCTCTTTTATCACCCTGAGTATGAATTGGTCTTTGATGACCTGTTTTCAGACACTGAAAAAAGAGGCTAGTTTTCCCCCAACGCGCATGGCGTCACTGCTTGGAGGAGGAGGCTGTGGATGAGACTCCTTTGTTGGGATTGAAAAGGAAATTTCTTCCCCTACCTCCTTTACTATGGGACCACTTCCCCGACTTTCCCCTATCTGACCTAGGCTCCTGAGGCTGCTGCTTACCGTGAAAAAACTGCCCCCTGCTGCGGGACCTGTCCTCAGGAAACCCTTTCTTACAGTCGGTAGCATTCTCAAGAATCCTATCTAGATCAGGCCCGAACACATACTGCCCGTGAAAAGGGAGGGAAATTAACTTATTTTTTGAGGTAATATCCCCCGCCCAGGCCTTCAACCAGAGGACCCTTCTAATGGTATTGGACAAGAACGCAGTACGGGCTGCAAGCCTCACAGACTCGGCCAAAAAGCTGGTGGCCATCTTCAGTAGGGGTAGACTTTTTAATATTTGATCCCTTGGGGTCTTGTTAGTCAAATGGATTTCTAGCTGATCCAACCATACTTTAAGTGTGCGGGCTACACAGGCAGCGGCCACCCCTGGTTTTAAAAGCGCCGCTGTAGCCTCCCACGTTTTTTTTCAGGAGGCTTTCTGCCTTTCTGTCCATGGGGTCTTTTAACTGGGCCGCATCCTCAAAGGGAAGGGCTGTACGTTTGGCCACCGGAGCATCCACCCTTGGAATTGCCTCCCAGTCGGCGCAATCCTTTTCATCAAAGGGATAGCGTCTTTTGATAAGGAATAAAGGATCCCTTTTCTGTTTTTTCCCATTCAGATTTGATTATCCTCTGATTATTATCTGGGACCGGGAAGACAGATTTTTTCCTTTCTCCCAGACCTCCAAAGATTTCCTCCTGGACGGACTTGGCCTCTTTGGGATCTCCATTCTAATAGTGGTTCTAATGGCCTTAATTAATTCTTCTATGTCCTCTGGATTAAAGAGGAATCTCCTATATTCATTCTGCTCCTCCGAATCCTGAACTAAATCCAGGACGTCAGGATCCGACATGTCCAGATTAACAGAATCGGAATCATTTCCCCCTGAAACAAGATCGCTGGTAAAACCCGACCTACGGGGAAGGGGTCTTGGAGGGGGAGATATGTCACGAGCGGCCAGGGCAGAATGGACCTAATCTCTGACCGCACTCTTAATCTCGTCCAGGAGGCTGGTAGATTCTGCTTTAACCACCGACTCAGTGCATTCCTTACAGAGGGCTTTAGCCCCCGAGGAGGGAAAGCGCTTAGCACACACACCACACTTCCTCACTTTTATTTTAGTAGAGGAAGACGACTCCTTTTCTACCCTGAAAATTTAAGGGAGAGAAGAGTCACCACACCTGGCATTATACATATAATATGGGGTGCCTGAAAGGCTACTCACGGGACCCTGTGCAGTGGGGGGCTCCAATCCAGAGCCCTGAGTGGAGGGGGCATTCATTTCCAATAATCCCGACCACCAAACAGCCGTCACGACCAGCAAGGAGAGGGAAACGCCTAACACCATGTTCCTGTGGGAGCCGCCATCTTTAAAGGCCCTGCGCATGCGCCGTCACGCTGGCGCGACATCACGACGCAAACTCCGCCTCCCGTGCGTCTGACTTCATCCCCCTGCGGCCGGAGGGAAGCGCGTCCTAGCATTGCTCCGGCCGCCATGATACCTCACCGCATCAGGCCCACCTGGGCTGCAGCCGGAGGGAGCTTCACTGGGGCCACTTCCAACAGTGACCCGGGCACCGGCCACTAGGAGGAGGGAGAGCCCAACCAGGGATCTGACCTCGGCCACAGGAACGGTAAGTAAAAAAAAAAAAAAAAAAAAAAAAAAAAAAAAAGGACCGGGATGTCGTCTCCCAGCACCTCCCTGATCTCCCTTCCCGACAGGACAGGAAAATACACTGGTGCTAGGGGGGGAAGGGGTGGGGTTTTAACCCTCTCTGTATTTTCCTGTCTTATCAGAGGAAGGCGATCTCAAGTTGTGCTGTCATGGAGACGACTGAGGAAATAAACATTATGACAGCTCTTTAATCCAAGCGCTGCAAAGCCCTTGAATTAAAGCTTCTGTCCCCGCACTGCCGCTGTCAGGGACAGTGCAGAGCCCAGTAATGCCGACAAGGGACCCGAGTGGTCCCTTGTCAGCGAATGCTCCAATTGGTTAGTCTATGCAGACTAACCAATTAGAGTGCGGTAGTGTAAAAATTCTGGTTTCAGGCTCTGATCTGCACTCTGCGGATCAGAGCCTGAAAACAGGCATTAGCTGATCAATGCCCCCCATCTGTGCCTCCCTAATGTGTCCTCTTCCCTGATCTGTGCACCCTAATGTGTCCTGCAAGCCGCTACTGTGTCCAATCAGTGCCGGCTGCCTATCTGTGACCCCTGCCTTTAACTTTTCAGGCCGTGCTATGCCAATAAAAATTTAAATTAAAAAGAAAATAAATAGCCTTTTCACATATCTGCTAATTTATACGAGATTTAATTTTAAAAAAATTAAAAAAAATAAACTACACATAATTGGTATCGCTGAGTCCGTAATGACCTGATCTTTAAAATGATTATGGTGTTAATCCCTCATGGTAAACGCTGTAAAAATAAAGATTAAAAAACTATGGTGGAATTGCAGTTTTTTTTTGCCTCACCTCCCAAAAAAATTAATAAAAGTGATCAAAAAGTCATGTGCACACCAAAAATGATATCAAAATAAAAATCAAATATATCACATGGAGAATCCCATAATAAAAAAACCACTGGCAGAATTGCAATATTAGCCCACTTCACCTCACAAAAAAATTAAATAAAAAGCGATCAAAAAGTCATATGTACCCAAAAATGGTACCATTAAAAACTACAGGCCATCCTGTAAAAAATTAGCCCTCACACAGCTCAATCAACAAAATAAAAAAAACTATGGGCCTTAAAATCTATTTTAGCAAATTGCACGTTCCTTTCCTTTTGAATTCTGTCGTCTGCTAATACAGCAGTTAACAACCACAGATGGGGTGTTGCCATATTCAGGGAAAAACTGGCAAATTAGGGTGCATTTTCTCTATTTAACCCTTGCTAAAGTGAAAAATTTGGGCTTAAGCAACTTTTTCTTGTAACAAATATAATTATTCATTTTCACATCCATGTTTTTCCAAATATTATGAAACACCTCTGAGGTAAAGGTGGTCAGTAAACCCCCTTTTTTTTTTATAATATATTTTTATAACATAAAGGTCAAAATTATTGACCCAAACGAGTGGCTTGGATAAATAAAAGCGAGAGGAGAGAGAGAGAGACAGAGAGAGAGAGGTCGGACCATTTCATACCGACTCCACCAAAATGGTCTCCGACTCCACAGCCCTGAATAATTCACAACATGTGTTTGATCCATGAATAGCTTAATAAATTTCCTGGTTCAATTAGAATTGGTATTTAAACAGCTCTCTTCATCATGCTGTTCAGATTCAACATCATGAGACCAAGACAACACCGAAAAATTGATCAACAGTACCTCTCTACTGCGAGGCTCAAACGAAAGTGCCCACTGAGCTTAGAGTGTTACTGAGTGTCATCAGCAGGTTGCATCAGAGATACAGAGTGACTGGAAGAGTCACAGAAAGGCATAGAAGTGGACTTCGTTTAGCCATATCCCACACTGATGACCGCTTCATTGTAAACAATGCCCTGCAGAACCGGATAATGAATGCCAAACACCCAAGAGTCATGTCAGACCATTCAAAATCATTTACATCAGCATGGTCTGTGTGCTAGATTACCTGCAAGGGTACCTGACCACAGGCATCATCGTCTTGAATAGGCCAGGGACCATCTGCTCCGGACGAGGGACCACTGGGCCACAGAGCTGTTCACTGATGAAAGTTGATCCCAGAATCTCAATTACCTGAGGGCCGCCCTTCAATTAGAGTCGGATGGCATGTCTCAGCAGACAATAAGTCAACTGGTGAACAGCATGAGACGTCGTTGTCAAGATGTAATTGATGTTAGGGCTGCAACGAATACTCAAGTAAATCGAGTAACTTGACACAAAAGTCGCAATGCAACTTTTTGGCATTGAGGATTAGTTTATGTCATGTGACCACAGAGCTTAAGTGAAGCGCTTGCTATTATTCACACTCTGTGATCTCCCGACAGCCTGCACAATGCTGCAGTTGATCCTGACGTACACACATCAGGATGTAGTGCATGTAAGCGAGCACTATGACCTGACTCTGTGACGCCAGGAGGACAGTGCAGCGTGCAAAGTAGAAGATGGAAGATCTGTGGAGTGTCGGCGGTGACCCTACAGGCAAGGTAAGCATTTTACTGGGACTGATGGCTAGGAGCAGAGATGGTGGCACTGGGGGAGCTGAGGGCACGGAGGACTGATGGCATGGGAGGAGCTGATGGCATGGGAGGAGCTGATGGCATGGGGGGGGGCTGATGGCATGGGGGGGGGGGCTAATTGGTTTTTATAAAGGAAAAAGTTCTTTTAATTAGTTTGTCTTATTAGAGTACTCGATTAATCGTCAGAATACTTGATTACTAAAATAATTCAATAGCTGCAGCCCTACACAAGGCCACATGACAAGTTATTGAGACATTGACATTTTTTGTGGGTTATACCCACCACTGTTGTTGGCTTTTGTTTCAATAAATTGTTTGAGATGAGGAAATCACCATTGTATGCTTCTACTGAAGTGAACTACTTTCATGATATAATATCACCGTATCATGAACTTGTTACATTTTCCATAAATTTCACTCGAAAGCCAAATATCCAGAACTTTTTGTGAGTAGTGTATATATATATATATATATATATATATATATATATATATATATATATACACACACACACACACACTAGCAGAAAGACCCGGCTTCGCCTGGGTATATTTCATTTAATGTTTCTATGTGTCGTTGCAGAAAGAAAGTCAATGCAGCTGACAGAAGTTGATTTTTACCTTCATTATTTCAATCCCCATTGGCTGCGGAGTGGGAGGGGGCATAACCTGACCGGGTCGGGGGGCGTGGTTTACCGGGACCTTGGGGGGGAGGGGGGCTTTTAAGTCCTTTTCAGGGTGGCCTGAATTATAGGTCAATGCCATGGTAATTAGAGGAAACACAGTGGGTAGTAGTGGAAGAAAACATTGCTTCGCACGGTTCTATTTAATCTATTTCATTTAATGTTTCTGTGTGTCATTGCAGAGAGAAAGTCATCCTCCCTCCCACCCCTGCAGCTGACAGACGTTGATTTTTACCTTCATATTTTCAATCTCCATTGGCTGCGGAGTGGGAGGGGGCATGACCTGACCGGGTTGGGGACGTGGTTTACCGGGACCTTGGGGGGGGGGGCAGCTTTTAAGTCCTTCTTTTCAGGATGGCCTGAATTATAGTTCAATGCCATGGTAATTTATGAGGAAACACAGTGGGTAGCAGTGGAAGAAAACATTGCTTCGCACGGGTATATTTAATCTATTTCATTTAATGTTTCTGTGTGTCGATGCAGAGAGAAATTCACCCTCCCACCCACCCCTATAGCTGACAGAGGTTGATTTTTACCTTCAATTTTTCAATCTCCATTGGCTGTGGAGTGGGAGGGGGTGTGGGCTGTCCGAGTCGGGGGTGTGACGTAGCGAGACCTGGGGAGGGAGTTTTAAGTCCTTCTTTTGAGGGTGGCAAGAATTACAGGTCGATGCCATGGTAATTTATGAGGACACGCAATGGGTGGCAGTGGAAGAAAACATCTTTTATTACTACTGTACGGTCTTAGTCTAAAATTATTGTATTTCATCTATTTCAATGTTTCGGAGTTTCAGCAGCTCTCTGTTGTTTGTGACATACCCTGTCAGATTGGAGACGGCCTTGGGTCTGCTGGGGAGTTTCAGCAGTTCGCTGTTGTTTGTGCCATTCCCTGTCAGATTGGAGACGGGCTTGGGTCTGCTGGGGAGTTTCAGCAGCTCGCTGTTGTTTGTGACATACCCTGTCAGATTGGAGACGGCCTTGGGTCTGCTGGGGAGTTTCAGCAGCTCGCTGTTGTTTGTGACATACCCTGTCAGATTGGAGACGGCCTTGGGTCTGCTGGGGAGTTTCAGCAGCTCGCTGTTGTTTGTGAGCTGCTGTGATTTATAAGAATGCTGACATCCAGTATGGCAGTTCAGTATAGGTACAGTCTATTTATGGCTGTGTTGTTATGGAAACCTGGTAAATTAAATGTGAACTTGGCTGATACACATCATATGACTGAATATTTAAGGACCTGCAAACTGCTATTGACTAATACAGTAGATTGGTTGCTATAGAAACCTGGTCTATAGCTGTGTGCGCATGGAGAGAGAGAGTAAGGACCGGTGAGCTTCTATTGGCTGATAAGGGACATGTGACCATGTGTATGGCAGTTGGGACCCGGCTTTGCCTGGGTATATTTCATCTATTTCATTTAATGTTTGTGTGTGTGTCATTGAAGAGAGAAAGTCTCCTTCCCACCCATTCCTGTAGCTGACAGAAGTTGATTTTTACCTTCATTTTTTTCAATCCCCATTGGCTGCGGAGTGGGAGAGGGCGTGGCCTGACCAGGGGCGTGGTTTAGTGGGACCTTGGGGGGGTTGCTTTTAAGTCCTTTTAGTGGAAGAAAACATCTTTTATTACTACTGAACGGTAGTAGTCTAATATTAGTCTATTTCATCTAATGTTTCTGTGAGTTGTTGCAGAGAGAAACTCACCCTCCCACCCCTGCAGCTGACAGAAGTTTATTTTTACCTTCATTTTTTCAATCCCCATTGGCTGCGGAGGGGGAAGGGGGCGTGGCCTGACAGTCAGGGTGTGGCTTAGTGAAACCTGGAGCAGGTGTTGTAAGTCCTTCTTTTGAGAGTGGTGTGAATCACAGGTCGGTGCCATGGTAATTTATGAGGACACGCAATGGGTAGCAGTGGAAGATTTACTACTGAACGGTCATAGTCTAAAATTAGTCTAAAACATAAGTTATATTTATGGTAACCGGAATACCCGTTTAACAGTATCATCCACAGTGCCCCTAGAATAGAAATGACTGGATTGTTACCTGAGATCCTCAGCTGGCTGCTAATTACCTGGCTGTGTTATGGAAATCTGCCCTCCCTGTGTGTGTCTGTGCAGAGAATGGCAGTTGGGGGTTTAAAACCAATGCGGTCAGGTTAATATTGGCTAATGCAGGTCATATTTTGGGAATATCTCGGGAACGTTATGTCCTAGAGAGATGAGACCTGGTCTAAAACCTTCCCGGGCACCTGATGTACCTGTGTGCCTATATATATATATTTTTATTTTTTTTTTAATTTTAGTTTATTTTTTTATTTATCTATTTACTTTTCCTGCCAATGGTCTTGAATGAGGGCTTGTTTTGTGCAAGAAGAGATGATGTTTTCATTTATACCATTTTAGGGTGCATATAACTTTTTGATCACTTGATATGATTTTTGGGAGGTGAGGTGAACAAAAAACGGCTGTTGTGGCAGTTTCTTTTTATTATTTTTTTTTATTTCTTATGGCATTCACCTGATGGATTTTTCTTTTTTCTAGTTTTACACAATAAAGGCATTTTTAAAAGAAAAAATTTTATGTTTTTGTGTCGCCATTTTCTGAAAGCCATATCTTATTTTTCTGTTGTTGGTTTTGTGTTGGAGGCTCATTTTTTGCGGATGAGGTACGGTTTTGATTTTGGGATGCATAGGACTTTTTGATCGCTTGATATTATGCTTTTTGTGAAGTGACGAAAAATGTCTGTTCTGCATTCACTTGATGGTAGCTCATGTGGTGGTTACACTGCGGCAATACCTAGTGTGTATTTTTTTACTGGTAAATGGCTTAAAGGGGGAAAGAGCGCTTTTTTCTTGAAACTTTTTTATTCTTGTAAAGCTCATTTTATTTTTGTCCCAGTATGGGATTTCAACTTTTGAGGGTCTGATCCCTTTTCCAATGAAACAACACATGCTGTCAGAGTTACATAGTAACATAGTAACATAGTTTGTAAGGCCGAAAAAAGACATCTGTCCATCCAGTTCAGCCTGTTTTCCTACAAGTTGATCCAGGGGAAGGCAAAAAACCCCTGTGAGGTAGAAGCCAATTTTCCTCACTTTAGGGGGAAAAATTCCTTCCCGACTCCAGTCAGGCAATCAGAATAACTCCCTGGATCAACGACCCATCTCTAGTAACTATAACCTGTAATATTATTACCCTCCAGAAATACATCCAGGCCCTTCTTGAACTCTCTTAGTGAACTTACCATCACCACCTCCTCAGGCAGAGAGTTCCATAGTCTCACTGCTCTTACCGTAAAGAATCCTCTTCTATGTTTATGTACAAACCTTCTTTCCTCCAGACGCAGAGGATGTCCCCTCGTCACAGTCACAGTCCTCGGGGTTGCAATAATTCAAATAAATAATACGTAGGCAAATACGTATAACATTAAGGGCCCTTTCACACGACCGTATGCCCTCCGAGACATACATTCCGTGAGCGAGCCATATGTCCTGGAGCGGCATCGATCGTGCGCACAGCATCATTGATTACAAGTACGCCGGGTCGTCTGCGGGGCTATTGTCCCGCACTCATAAAATCATATGAGTGCGGGACAATAGTCCCGCGGGCGGCCCAACGTGCACAGCATCATTGTGATCAATGATGCTGTGTGCTCCCATGCGCATGATCGATGCCACTCCAGGATATATGGCCCGCTCACGGACCGTATGTCTCGGAGGGAATATGGTCGTGTGAAAGGGCCCTTAGTGCTTGTTCACATTTGCCTCTGTCACAGATGGTGTCAAAAAGACCAGACAAAAAAAGCCTTGCATGCAGGATGGTGAAGACAGGATCCCAAACGGAATTTACAGTAAATTGAGTCTGTTATGCTCAATTTGAGTCAGTTATGTGCACTTCCATTATTTTCATTGTTATGCTCATCTAACGGAGCAGAACAACAGAAATAAATAGAAGTGGTGTGAACATACCCTAGGAGGATGGTATTTATGCAGGGAAACCATTACTAGTCTAAATAACATATCTCCCCTTGTTCACCCCCTCCAATCAGACACCGATGACCTATCCTGATGATTGGTCATCAGTAAAAAAAAATCCCAGAAAACCCCTTTAAAGGGGTTGTCTCACTTTAGCAAATGGCATTTATTATGCAGAGAAAATGAATACAAGGCACGTACTAATGTAATGTTATTATCTATATTGCGTCCTTTGCTGGCTGAATTAATTTTCCCATCACATAATAAATTGCTCATTTCCATGGTTACGAGTAGAGATGAGCAAACGTGCTCGTAACGAGCACTGTAGCGCTCGGCTCCCCTGCGCTCGGGTGAGGACGACAGATCCGGATGCCTGCGCCCATGCGAGCGCAGGGGAGCCGAGCGCTACAGTGCTCGTTACGAGCACGTTCGCTCATCTCTAGTTACGAGCACCGTGCAATCTATCAGTGGTGGTCGTGCTTACGCACTATAGGAAAAAGCACTAGCCTATGTGCAGTGCCATGGTCCTGCCCAACAGAGAGGTCTGCACTTTTTCCTATAGTGTGCAAGAACGACCACCACTGATGGATTGCAGGATGGTCGTAACCATGGAAACAATTAGCGTATAATGAGATGGAAAAATGAATCCAGCCAAAGGAAGCAATATGGACAATCACAAAACATTATTAAGTAGCTTGCAATAACATCCTCTACATAATAAATGCTATTTGCTGAAGTGAGACAACCCCTTTAAGTCTAAATGTGACACTGTTCTAGCACAAGAGATACATTTACTAACTTCTGATCTGCAAAGAAGCTCCCATTGCCTGTTTCCTCACATCTTCCATTCACCTGTTATTCACAAAAAGAGCGCTAAAGTTCTTGTAAGTATTCGCTCCTTGGTTGCATTCACTTTGCAAAAATGTATTACTGATTCAGCAGGGAGATAAGTTATTTTGATCATTACTTCTGATATAAGTTTTCACATTCCTGCCCAGGCCATTTTTTGCAAATCTGACATGTGTCACTTTATGTGATAATAACTTTGGAACACTTACTTATCCAAGCCATTCTGAGATTGCTTTCTTGTAACACATTGTACTTTATGACAGTGGTAAATTTGAGTCAATATATTTTTTCTTTATTTTTTAAAAAAATACCAAATTTATCAAAAATTTGGAAAAATTCACTATTTTCTAAATTTGAATTTCTCAGTTATTATTCCCCATATGTTTACTTTATGTTGGCATCATTTTGTAAATGTCCTTTTATTTTTAGGAGGTTGGAAAGCTTAGAAGTTTAGAAGACATTTTTCAACAAAATTTCTAAAACCATTTTTTAAGCACCGATTCAGATATAAAGTGATTTTGAGAGGCTTACGTATAATGGAAACCACCCATAAATGACCCCATTTTAGAAACTACACCCCTCAAATTATTTCATTATTTAAAATGTGTTTAAAAAATGTGTTTAAAATTATTTAAACTTTGTTAACCCTTTAGGTGTTCCACAAAAATTAAAGTAAAATGCAGGCGAAATGTCAAAATTTCATTTTTTATGCAGATTTTTCATGTTAATATTTTTTTTTCTTGCAATACAGCAAGGGTTAACAGCAAACCAAACCTCAATATACATTACTCTGATTCTACAGTTTACAGAAATACCCCATATGTGGTGGTAAACTGCTCGATAAGCACATGGCAGTAGTCAGAAGGAAAGGAGAGCCATATGGATTTTGCAGCACAGATTTTGATGGATTGGTTTGCGGGTGCCATTGGTTTTTATTTTTTTAGTTATTGTCTTATGTGAGGGCTCATTTTTTGCGGGATGAGGCGACTTTTTCATTGGTACCATTTTGGGGTACATGAGACTTTTTGACTTTTTGATACTTTATCGGTATTACACTTTTTGTGAGGCAAGGTGACAAAAAAAATGACTGTTTTGGCATAGTTTTTTTTTTTTTTTTTTTTTTTTTTTTTTACAGTATTCACCTGAAGGGGCAAATCAGGTGATATTTTTATAGAGCAGGTTATTACAGACGTAGCGATAACCAATATGTCTAACATTTTTATTTGTGTTTAGTTTTACACATTAGATGCATTTTTGAACAGAATTAAATCTTGTTTTTGTGTTGCCATTTTCCATATTTTTTGGGTGATTGTCTTCAGTAGGGTCTTATTTTTTGCAGGATGAGATGACGGTTTGATTGGTACCATTTTGGGGTACATACGCCTTTTTGATCGCATGTTATTACACTTTTTGTGAGGCAAGGTGAAAAAAATGGCTGCTTTGGCATCTTTTTTTTAAGTTTTTTTTACAGCATTTATGTGGGGGTCCATCTCATGTATTATTTTTATAGAGCAGGTTGTTATGGATGTGGCGATACCCAATATGTCTAATATTTTTATTAAGTTTTACACAGATGCATTTTTGAACAGAATTAAATCTTTTTTTTGTTGTCATATTCTGAGAGCCATTTTTTTTGTTTTTTGGGCAATTGTCTTAGGTAGTGTCATTTTTTGCAGAATGAGATGACGGTTTGATTGGTATGATTTTGGGGTAAATACGCCTTTTTGATCGCACGCTATTACACTTTTTGTGAGGGAAGGTGACCAAAAAAAATGGCTGTTTTGGCACTTTATAGAGCCGGTCGATACGGATGCGGCAATACCTAATATGTCTACTTTTTTTTTTTTAATTGAAACTTAATTTTTTTTGTAAAACTATTTTTTTTTACTTTTTTTTTCCACTTTATTTTTTGTCCCACTCTGGGACTTCAACTTTACAATGCATTACAATACTTCTGTATTGTAATGCACTGGCTGTAAGTGTATTACACAGTGTAATACATTTACAGCCTGCTTCCTGTGAGATCCAGGGGGCTGGATCTCACAGGCTTGCAGGGATGGCAGCCACGATGCCTAAGGAAGTAGTAGTACTACGGCACTGGGCGGGAAGTCACTTCTGGGCGGGAAGGGGATAAACAAGTACAGAAAGAGGTTAAAGTTGTGATAGCTATAGGTGGCAATTTTAACATTCCTGTAGAGAATGCTGAAATGGATTGTCGTACAGACTGTCACCGTGCTGATGTTAGGGATTTGCTTAGAGAAACACCCTTCCATGATATTTGGAGATATCAACAAACTGGTTAACAAGATTTCACCTCTATTTCTCCAGTGCACCTACCTCAATCGCATATAGAGTATGTTTTAATTTCTAGAGATTTCTTATGCAAGGTTACCAGGTTGGAAACTGGGTTCGCTTCTTGGTCTGATCATGCTCCTGTAAACCTTCTGATTGACAATTGAATCCTAGCCTGCCTCAGTGCAAGCTTAATCCTTATCTGTAGAGGACTTTTATATCAAATAATGCGAGTTGCTCTAGGCATACATCAATCATTAATAAAAATTAATCATAGAGGCAAAACACACGATTGATGGTGTGATATATATATATATATATATATATATATATATATACATACATACACACACACGGTCAATCGTGTGCTTTGCCTTTTTAATTACCGTATATATACACACACACAAAACGCAATTCTGACAAAGGTTTTTTTTTTTTTTTTTTTTTTTTTTTTAACGCCGTACACTATGTAGTAAAATTGATCTGTTATCTTCATTTTCCAGGTCAGTACGGTTACAATGATACCACACTTGTATATTTTTTCTTGCGTTTTAATACTGAAAAAAAATTTAAACCTTTGAGAAAAAAAAAATATCACCATATTCTGACCCCTATAACTTTTTTTTGTAGTTATGTGTACAGGACTGTGTGAGGGCTAATTTTTTGTGGGACAATCTGTACTTTTCGGTGATACCAATTTGAAGTGTGTGTGACTTTTTGATAATTTTTTATTTTTAAAAAAATATTGGGGAGTTGAAGTGACAAAAAATGGCGAATTGGGTATTTTTATTTTTTTTCCCGTTACGCCATTTGCCGTATGCCATTAATATTATATTTTAATTTTATGGGCATTTTCGCACACGACGATGCCCATGATGTTTATTTTTTTTATTGGTTAAAGGGTTTCTGTCACCAGTTTTGGGCATATAAAACAGAATGACATTTGCAATGTGCAAATGTCACCTGATGCCCAAAGTGTTACTCACTCTCTGATTGCAGTCCCCGTTTTTGTATAAAATCGACTTTAGTAATATGCAAATGAACCATTACTAGGTGCAAGGGGCGGTAACCCTGCACCTAGTATCGCCATTTCCTCACCTTTAGGTACACCTACTTTCTTGTAATGGACAGGGCCAGGCAGCTCGCTCTATCTGCTGCCGGCCCTGTCCGCGCTGCAGGTCCCACGCCTGCGCCGTGCGGCCTTCACTGCGCATGCGCCGAATGAAGGCCGCGCGGGATCTGCAGCGCGGACAGGGCCGGCAGCAGATAGAGCGAGCTGCCTGGCCCTGTCCATCACAAGAAAGTAGGCGTACCTAAAGGTGGGGAAACGGCGATACTAGGTGTAGCGTTACCGCCCCTTGCATCTAGTAAAGGTTCATTTGCATATTACGAAAGTCGATTTTATACAAAAACGGGGACTGCAAATGTCATCCTGTTTTATATGCCCAAAACTGGTGACAGAAACCCTTTAAGTATTTTTATTTATATTTTAAGGAAAGGGGGTGATTTTAACTTTTTTTTTTTTTTTTTACTTTTTCTAAGTCACCTTGGGTGACAATAACTGGCAATCATTAGATTGCCCATAGTGTTCTTTGATGGCTAGATACTGAGCGGGAGAAATGCAGGGGGCCACAGCGGAGCGCTATTTTGATAAACCGAACCCAGTGTCAGAAGCAGCGGGGGGTGCCCTACCAATAAATGTATTTAACTACAGTAAGTCCAACACATGAAATGTTCTCTTTAAGGGGACAGTCCGTTACAGAGGTCAGTGTTAAGGGGCGGGGTGCTGTAGAGGTCACTGTTAAGGGGGCGGAGTGTTGTGGAGGTCACATTTTAAGGGAACAGTGCTCTGTGGAGGTCACTGTTAAGGGAGCGGGTTATTGTGGAAATCACTGTTAAGGAGACGGGGTATTGTGAAGGTCACTAATAAAGGGGTGGCCGCTGTGGACGTCACTGCTAAGGGGAGGGGACTGTGGAGGCCACTATTGAAGGGGCAGCGGGGTACTGTGAGGTCACTTAAAGGGGTTTTCACATCTTGGACAATGGGGGCAGATCAACATGAACATATGTCGAGACGCCTGAAAGCTAAATTGTATCATATGGGTGACAGAATAGAGTCCCTACTTGCCAGTCGTCTGAACTGTAAAGTAGCTGCTACCAGAACTGAGCGATTGCACATATCCAACTCCACAGTTGTCACACATCCACAAGAGAATGCAAATGCTTTTGCCTTCTACAACTCTTCACTGTACAACCTCCATAAAGATGCAACCACACCTCGGCCACTACATCATCCTTTTTAGCCTCTATTTCTCTTCCCTCACCTACGTGCCCAGATTTAATAGCTTTAAACTCTCCTATCTCTGAAAAGAAGATTTTACATTCTCCTAAAGGGGTTTTCCAATTCTAAAAATGCCCCCCACAATGCATGGGCCCCTCCTATAGATTGTCTTCACCCGCGTCACACCGGATCCCTGCACAGCTGTCGCGCTGATCAGAACAACCAGCTACCGGGTGGTGCAGCCAATAGCAGGCCGCGACAGTGACCTGCCTTCCTAGTATCACCGGCGATGTCATCAGTGATGCTAGCGAGGCTTGTCACGGTCGACTCCCGCTATTGGCTGCGCACGCAGTTGCCAGATGTTTTGATACACGTGACAGGGAGATGCGGTGGTGGCCGTGCAGGTATCCAGAGTGACATGGGTGCCAGGGAGTGGGGTAAGTATGATCTATAGGAGGGGCCCGGGCATTGTGGGGGCCACTTTTAGGACTGGATAACTCTATAGGCATTCTATTATGCATTCAGTCCTTGAATTGCATTGCGGTCTGTGGTAACGGAATCCATAACGCAATTAACCATATACCCGAACTTCAAAACTTGAAGTTCACTCATCCCTACCAATGACCTTTCTCTGGGGAATCAACCGAATAATGCACTGAGCTATTAGGGAATGCGAGAACAGGTTGTAGTTTGAGGTATACAAGAAAAAAACAGGAGCAAAACAGCAACAATGCAGTTACATGACAAACATCTGCATAACTATTCATATGCTAAATATTTGCAAGTCCAATTTATGTATGAGATAGCCAAGGTGATTGTCTATAAAATAATGGTAGTCTCACGTTCGAAGCTGTAGTGGATAGTGAGATATAGAGCCTGAAAGTCAAAAGTTCAAAACATTGTTACCTTTTTGCTCATCAGTGTAATCTTGCTAGATGAACGACAAAAGGTATACTTATGGTGGGCAGTCTGTACAAAGATTCAGTTTTCTCTGATTTTGAATATCTCCATAACCAATTTTCCCTTCCCCACAATTTTCTATCAATATCTTCAAATGCGTCACTACTTGTCTACAATGCCTGCATTACTGTTGAAGTCTGGATGTAAACCTCTAAACAGCTTATTTGGGAGTATCTATTTATGGAGTGTATTTATCTTTATCACCTGCTGAAGGGCACAAACAACGTTTCCTCCTAGCAATCAGCCTTAGGGTGATGGCACACAGTGCAGTTCTGACATGCAGTTAGGATGCAGCTTTCAATTTAGCCAGTTTAGAAGCCTCGTTAAACCCTTGTGTTTTGCATTGTGGAAATGATTTAATTCATTTCAGCTTGCTACAATAAAAAACTGCATCCTACGGCCCCTTTCACACGGGCGAGATTTCCGCGCGGGTGCAATGCGTGATGCGAACGCATTGCACCCGCACTGAATCCTGACCCATTCATTTCAATGGGGCTTTTCACATGAGCGATGTTTTTCTCTGGCCCCATTGAAGTAAATGGGGCTGCGTGAATAACGGATTGCATACGCACGCAAGTGCAGATGCAATGCGTGATTCACTGATGGTTGCTAAGAGATGTTGTTTGTAAACATTGTTTTTTTATCACGCGCCTGAAAAACGCATCAAAACGCTTCACACCCGCGCGGAAAAAAAAATGCACGAACGTACGCAATCGCAGTCAAAACTGACTGCGATTGCGTGCAGATTTTCCGGAACGCATCTGGACTGTATCCGTGACGCCCGTGTGAAAGAGGCCTAACTGCATGTCAGAACTGCACTGTGTGCCATCACCCTTATAGAACAGAAAAATCCACCCCAAATAGATTGGCCCATATTCTCCCAAATTACTCTTCCACCTGCTGGCTCAATTGGGACTCCTGCACATATGTAGTGGTTACACCATTCTTAGACCTCTATTTCTGCCATTATTTTGGATGCCGACCGTACGGTCCCCTGAACAAGTGATCCTATATATCTATCTATGACATTCCCTCGCCTGCTCGATGGATTGTAGCACATGTTCTTAATGCTTCCCTCAAAGTTATAGTGTGTCTGTAAGAGACAGCCCAATGATGTCCCAAGTTTCATTTGTCATTTTAAACCGTGTTGAAATTGAATGTATAGGAGTTCCTGTGTTTCTGTGATTCTGGTCCTTTAACCCCTTCAAGCGACAGCCAGTTTGGACCAAATGCCGGAGCCCCATTTTTCAAATCTGACATGCGTCACTTTATGTGGTAACTTTGGAATGCTTTTACTTATCCAAGCCATTCTGAGATTGTTTTCTCTTGACAAGTTGTACTTCATGACAGTGGTAAATTTGAGTCGATATATTTCTCCTTTAATTAAAAAAATCCCAAATTTACCAAAAATTTGGAAAAATTCACAATTTTCTGAATTTGAATTTCTCTTCTTTTAAGACAGATAGTAATCCCTCATAAAATAGTTATCAATCATTCCCGATATGTCTACTTTATGTTGGCATCATTTTATAAATGCCATTTTACTTTTTTAGGACTTTAGAAGGCTTACAAGTTTAGAAGCCATTTTTTAAACTTTCAACAAAATCTCCAAAACCATTTTTTTAAGCACCAATTCAGATATAAAGTGATTTTGAGGGGCTTACGTAATGGAAACCACCCATAAATTACCCCATTTTAGAAACTACATCCCTCAAATTATTCAAAACTGCTGTTACAAACTTTGTTAACCCTTCAGGTGTTCCACAAGAATTAAAGGAAAATTGAGACGAAATGTCAAAATTTTATTTTTTAAGCAGATTTTTCATGTTAAGCAATTTTTTCTTGCAACACAGCAAGGGTTAACAGCAAGCTAAACCTCAATATACATTACCCTGATTCTGCAGTTTACAGAAATACCCCATATGTGGTGGTAAACGTCTCTATGGGTTTCAAAAAGTGATCCCAATTTGGAAACTACACCCTTTAAAGAATATATTAAGCACTTTGCTTAATATACTGAGCACTTTGACCCCCTAAGCGTTTTACGGAATTTGGAAACACTTGGCTGTAAAAATTAAAAATTTCATTTCTTCCAATAAAATGTTGCTTTAGCCCCAAATTTTTCATTTTCACAAGGGGTAACAGGAGAAAAGCACCCCATAATTTGTTCCCCATTTTCTCCTGAATACTGCAACACTCCATATGTGGTGGTAAACTGCTGTGGGGGCACATGGCAGGACAGGACAGAAGGAGCGTCATATGGAATTTGCAACACAGATTTTGATGGATTGGTTTGCGGGAGCCATTGATTTTTATTTTTTTGAGTTATTGTCTTATATGGGGGCTCATTTTTTGTGGGATGAGGTGACGTTTTCATTGGTACCATTTTGGGGTACATAAGACAATCGCCCAAAAAATTAAAAAAAATATGGCTCTCAGAAAATGGCAACACAAAAAAATGATTTTATACTGTTCAAAAATGCATCTAATGTGTAATACTTAACAAAAATAAAAATGGTAGACATATTGGGTAAGTATTACACATTAGATGCATTTTTGAACAGTATAAAATCATTTTTTTGGTTGCCATTTTCTGAGAGCCATATTTTTTTTTATTTTTTGTGCGATTGTCTTAGATAGGGCCTCTTTTTTTTGTGGGACGAGATGGCAGTTTGATTGGTACCATTTTGGGGTAAAAGCACCGATTTCAGCTGTAGCAGCAGAGTGTGAGCTGTAATTACAGCTCACACTCTATGCTGATGGCAGCGGCTCCGATCGTGAGCCGCTGCCATCATAAAATACAGCGCAGCAGGGATATGAGGGGAGGCAAAGGGGGAGGCTCACTTACCCCCACAGTATTCAGGCCAGTCTTCAGGTTGTGATCTCCAGCATGGAGATCACAGTCTGAAACCGGCTTTTTTCTGAATGGAGCGCACCGATTGGTTAGTCTGCATAGACTAACCAATCGGAGCGCTTGCCGGCAAGGGACCACTCTGATTGGTCCCTTCCCGGCTTCCCCGGTGTCTCTGCTCTCGGGGAGAGCGGAAACTCTGGGGCTGTGAAATGTTATAGTGTCACAACCCCGGTAAGCATTTTGGACGTCACTGTACGTCCAAATGCAGTAAATTACTTGCGATTTGGACGTACAGTAACGTCCAAATGCGGGAAAGGATTAAGACAGCATCCATTATAATTGTAATATGATGCTGCTCTGGCTACAATATGCAGGACGGACATGCCCCCGATTATGTCAGCCTGCCTGTTTTGCAAACAGAGTGTGAGAAGAAAAGCAGGAAGTGAAGAGTCAGGAAGCAGCAGCCATCTTGGCAACTGAAAATACAGTGCTATGTTGAGAGTGTGTGGAGATATCAGAGGACTTTCTTGTGCAGCTTACATGTATGTATTTCAGTGCAGAGGTAGACAGTATAAAGAGACAGTAAGTTTAGTGCAGCCACGTTGAAAGGACTGTGACCAGTGGCTAATCAGTGAAACTGACATTTTGGCTGTGTATATTGCCATCAAAGCTAGAGACTCGCAGTGCTGCTGAGTACCGGACAGCAACTGCAAAACCCCAGCTTACATCACACCTTAGTGTATGGATTCCGTGTGCTGAGGGATACCTGCTGTTGGATTCAATTGCATCCATTTGGTTTCCCTACTTCCTGAGGAGGATTTAATTGCTTCAGATATCGTGATAACCGTGAGGAGAGGACGCTTCGCTATAAAAGAAAGGAACGACATCGGGCCCCACCGTGCGCTTCTACGAACTGTACTCGGTCCACCTGGACCACTGGGAAAGGGGGTGCACACCCAACCGTCAGTTAGGGACAGTTTTGGGAATATTGTTCGTTCAGTGTCGATACTGGGGAGACAGACATAGTAAAAGTGAAATCTACTGTAGAATCTGATTTGAATTGTTCATACTATCCTGTATATTTTGCTTTTCCTTCTTCCTGTTCTTTTCCCTTTAACTTGCCTTTATTAACCTGTAGTAAATGCATTTTTACTGAACTTGACCACCACATGTGCGTTTTTTCTGGTTGCGGAGTTCAAACCATCTGCCTTGCTATCGGTTCACACGTCACTGGAAATTAGTCCAACAGCCTCATACTGCTGAATTTGTGCAATTGGTCAATTATCAAATGCAATGTGAACTTGTATTTGCACCTTCCTTGCAATCTAGGATAGTTTCACACAATAATCGTCTAGCCAATTGCCACACGCCTACCTGATTATAAATAAAAACTGTAGTTATTATAGTTATGTCCCTTAACTGTAGCATTTATTTTTGTATTTTCTACAAGAAATTATATTTTTCTGATTATTGTAATATTAGACGTAGCCACAGGCGTTTGTTTGTGTTATTTGTCTTGTCCTGCCTTTTACTAGGTTGGCTACTATATGGCTACTTGTGATCATATGCTTCATAAGCCATGCACTCGTTAGGTACATCTTCTGTGCTGCCCACATAGTGGTCCTGTCCATAAGATGGCCTCCAATAGGTGGGTCATATAATCAGGCAAATCACCTTTATGTGACGTTTTCTCTATTCAAACACACAGCATCTGCTCTAAACTCCCACCATTTCAACAGCAGAGGGCAGCTGCAGTGTATTTGAAAAGAGGAGAGATCACATGAAGACAATATATTATTGGTGTTTTTTTGGCTTTTTTTTTTACTTTTTATTTACTAACTATTACCCCCCTTAAGGGCTAGAACCCTTGTCCCATTCACCCTAATAGAGATCTATTGGGTGAATAGGACTTTACACTCTCCCTGCTGCCCTGTGCACACAGCAGCAGGGAGCTTACCATGGTAGCCAGGGCTTCAGTAGCATCCTGGCTGCCATGGTAACCGATTGGAGCCCCGCGATTACACTGCTGGGACTCCGATTGGAACTGCTACTGCCACCAATGAAGCCAATAATGACCTTAATACTGGGGGGTTGGGGGGGGCGCAACGCGCCATCAATGTTTTTAATACTGGGGTTGGGGTTGCGCCACCAATGTTTTTAATTGGGGGGGGGGGGCAGGGCCAATGAATGCCACACCTGAGAGGTTAACTGCTAAGGATCACAGCTCCCTGTCATAGAGGTCTGGTGCCGGCTATGTGATTCTGCCACCGGCACACGCCTCCTGTATTTGAATTAATGGGCGAGATCTCTTCATTGGTGGTGCAGTGGCCACAGCCCCTCTCCTCCTCTTCCCCTCTCACTTCTCATTGGTGGCGGCAGCACTCCTTCTCCACTGTGCTGCTGAAGTAGCACAGCTTAGTTTCGGTCAAACCAAATCCCGGTATCGAATCGATCCAGGTACAAAAGTATCGATTGGGTATCGATAATTCGATACCCGATGCAACCCTACTGGTGACATAACCCTCCCATCAGCAGCCATTTTATGAACAAGACATCAGTGTGGACAGCACAAAAGACTTGTCAAGCAAGGGACATATCTTATGAAATATAGAAAATGGAACAGAATTTTAACAACGGCTATATTAGTAAGTACCATATTATCATCTTACAAACACATTGGTCAACAGGAAAAACAAAGTGGCCAACCCCATTAAAAACCTTCAATAAAAATCTATCTACTAGAAGTTATGAATGAATTGCTAGCAGTCAGTAGTAATGGTACAGAGGGGAGGTAACCAGTTGGGGGTGTGTACCTGCACCCTCAGACAATGGCAGCACTGATTGGATAGTGTCAGACTGTGCAGACTACTAGTCAGACTGCAGACTACTAGTAATTCATTCATAACTTCTAGTAGGAATAATAAAGGAATGGCACAACATAGAGACATAAGAATCGATGCTCCAGAATTGCTATTACATGGTGACTACATTAACATGGTAACATGGTGGTTACATTAAAACAGGCATGTCAGGAGCCGTGACAGGTTCTCTGTAACTAAAGCCTACCAGGAGAATACTTACCCCTCCAGGCTCCACTCCATGAAGATCGTGCGCCGCTGCACGAGCCTCCCTCCACAGCTTTAATGCAGTGTGCCGAATGGTCCGTCAGCCCAATAAACCGAACAATAACCAAGCTCCTTGTTGTACGAAGCTTTGATATTGGATATTTCAGGCACCAGCAGTATCACTGCCCTGTCTGTGCCGTTCATAGTGCACACTGCGCTAATTAATGGCAGAGAAAAGTCTAATGCGTATTGATACCCGTTGAGTAAAATGGTCTGAACAGGTGTCTATGATGCTTGTACAGGCATTATTGCGATCTCTGCATGTTGTATTGTAAAGCACTGGAACTGTCAGCCCCCAGGCTGGGTCTCATAGGCTTTGTAAGGTCTTAGGCTGCCAAAGCACCCATCGGCACCCCACAATCGCATCAAAGAAGTACAGAACAGCAGTGGCTGTTCTCAATTTCCAAATTCTCCCCAGAAAAAAAAACAAATTCTCCCCAGAAAACCCTTTCAAAGTGGTTTTCCCGACACAGCAAATGTTCCTAAATCAATTTATAATATAAAATCTAATAACTGTCTAATATACAATACTATTTTTATCCTAAAGCAGCACTTTTAGGAGCTCAGATATCACTCACCCGTGGCTGGAAGTACAGCTTCTATTGCATGTTCTCTCTGCTCTGTGAGCTCACAAAAGTGCTGCTTTACAAAGAAGTATAATCAAAAGTTATTAGCTTTTGTACGCTATGTTAAACAAATTTAGGAACAAGTTTCTGCACATACTGAGTTGCCAGCTGCATAGAGGCACTGTAGCAAATTCTAAAACCCCAGCTCTTCTCAGAAACTTGCCATGTCGCAGTAAAAGTCCCACCCCAATTGTGACATCTGCTTAATGGATTTGTCATCAGTAATTAGATAGATAGATTAGAGAGAGAAAAAAGAGAGTAAAATTTTTATTTTTTAGGGCACAAATACATAGGATTCAGAAGTAATCGATATGTGATAACTTACTGCATAGCCATTAACAGCTGCAATAACAGGCTTCTTCATAGTAGAGACACGATTCCATTGAGACAGGAAGCTCCCCCCATAGCACTCTTGGAAGGTCCGGTTTTGCATCTCTTTTATATCTGCGCCAGCTACCAGGAACAAAAACAAGAACAAATTATTCAAATTTTTTTTCTTGCTGGAATTTAGCTACACATTTTTTTGTACCAAAGTTCATAGCAAGTCCTGGTGTACTATTGTAAAAAAAACTGCATAAAAGTAAAAACTTCCCTAAATACAGTGTTGAACAGGTCCACCTGGGGACCAGGGGCTTTTCTTTCTAGCAAGACTAGTAGCTCCACCCATCAGCCTGAGGCCTTCCTTCTGTAGAGCCAGCTAACTATCTGTTCTGTGTGCCCCTGGCTGCCATTCCCTCCCTCACTCCATGTCAGTTACCTCACCACCACCTCACCTGTGTTTTTGTTGGTTTCTTCCAGGTACTCCAGTCTAGGTACCCCAGCCCCACAGCCCTCATTCCATGTCAGTCACCTCACCACTGTAAAGACCCACGCAGATGTGGGGCAGCACGGTGGCTCCTAGGTTCTAATCTGATCAAGGACATCTGCAAGGAGTTTGTATGTTATCCCTGTGTTTTTGTCGGTTTCTTCCGGGTACTCCGGTTTCCTCTCAGACTCCAAAAACATACACTCTAAGGGACCTTAGATTGTGAGCCCCACTGGAGAAAGCCTGATGCTAATGTCTGTCTGGAATATAGTAGCTCCTACGATCTTTCCAGAAGACAAGGAATATTGTCAAGCATTTGAAAGGATTATCAATAAATGCTCTCTGGATATAATCCTATTAACAGTGGACTACTCACAAAAGTCTATCACAACAATTAAAGCAATGGTAGAGTCGATTTAACTTCAACTACGGGAATGTATGCAACAAGAGGAGTTTAATACTTTAAAAGAGAAAGTGGACCTGTATCTGCAGAACTATCGTAAGGACATTGAAACCAAGAAACGCGATAAATTTACAAGAGATACAGAGGACTATCTACAACAAAGGGTATACAGATGGCAAGATCAGTCATATTACCGCAATAACAGATATAGGAGAGCATCCCCAGGATATGACTCATCCAGCTCTGCCAGTGATCGATCAAATCCTCAACAATCCAGGAATTTTTTAAGGACAGAGGACGCTATCCAAAAGAAGGAGGAGGGCCGGCCGTCACCACCGGAGAAACCACCTCCGCACCACCACGGAATCCGATGACGACTCAGTCACAAGTACGGACAACCAAACACTAGTTATTAATATATCATCTAAAAATCTAACACCGCAACAGTTAAATCTGCTTGAGAAGGGTTTGTCATTCAGTCCTGTGACCCGTTTTGATTCTTTTCAATTGGACATTGATATGGAGAGATTCTTCAGGACAATAAGACTGAAAACTAATTTCCATGTGAAAGAATCTACAGATAGAGACGTAATGAAGTCCTCAATAGAATCTCCCCATATGCTGAAACTGGAGAGACTGGGGTTACGCAATCAGAGTACATTTATGCCACCTAAACAGTATCATCCTGTAGAGACATTTATTGAATGGGTTAAACGGGACATTACAGCAACCTTAAGTGACATTAATAAAGGTTGTCTCCAATTTAGGAAAAATATGTCCAATGAGGATTATTTGGCCGTACAATCTCTCGTGTCTGACATGGATTTAATTGTAAAACCAGCCGACAAAGGCGGATCCATTGTTATAATGGATCGCAATATTTATGTTGCTGAAATAAGGCGACAGTTAAATGATAATTCAACATATGAAACATTACAATATAATCCTGTAACACGGATCCGCACGAGAATTGAGAATGTTATTGAAAAATATGTAAATGAGGGTACTATTGATGAGAAAAGGGCTCAATATTTGATAAACTATTCACCTATGACACCTGTATTTTATACGTTGCCGAAGGTGCATAAAACTCTGAATAATCCTCCTGGACGCCCTATTGTGGCGTCCACAAACTCAATACTTACCCCTTTATCACTAGTGCTAGAGAAAGTCTTGACCCCGTTAGTAAGACATACTAGGTCCTTTTTATTAGATACGGGGGCATTTCTTGAGACATTACAGACCATGGATATTATTCCAGACAACTGTCTTTTGGCGTCCATAGATGTCGTTAATTTCTACATGTCGATTGAACACGAAAAAGGCATCAGGGCTGTGAAAAACATCTTGGATTCTAATTCTATCCCTGAAAATCAACAGAGGTTTTTAATTGACATTTTGGAAATGGTGTTGTATGAGAATTACTTCAAGTTTGAGGATCAATTCTTCCTTCAAAAACGGGGATCAGCGATGGGTGCTAACGTGGCCCCCACATATGCAAATGCCTATATGGCAGATTTCGAAGATAAATATGTTTACACTGATGAGGCTTATATGACCAATATAAAATGCTGGAAAAGATTTATCGATGATATATTTTGCATATGGGAGGGGCCAAGTGAAACGCTCATGGCCTTTTTTGACAGATTAAATACAATATGGCCAGAACTCAAGTTCACTATGACATGTGACCCTGATAAAATTGATTACTTGGATACTACGGTCACAAGGACTCGGGAGGGAATCCTTGAAACAGATTTCTTCCGTAAAACAACGGATAAAAATAGCCTTTTACATTATAGTAGTGGCCATGCCGAATCTACAAAACGGGCTATCCCTAAATCCCAATATCAAAGGGTCAACCGGATTGTTTCCAACCCTACCAATAAGAGGATTAGACTAAAGGAAATGACTAAAAAATTTTGCCAAAGAGGCTATCCACAGCGTGTTTTGAATGATGCCTTGAGAGATGTTCAAGAAGACAATATGGCCACATTTAAAAATAAAAAAGAAAGAAATACTGCAAGAATACCCCTAGTACACATATTTCACCCACTCAATAATGCCATTGACAGGATCATTAAAAAACATTGGCCACTGTTACACAATTCATACCCTGAGATTGCAGAATTCAAAAATCCTCCATTATTCTGTAACAAAAAAGCTCCTAATTTACGCGATAAATTAGTTCGGGCGGACATAGGTAGTTCAATAAAACTCCCAAAACAGATTTTTCTGGCTTTCCGCAAGAATGGCACGTTCCCATGTTTGAACTGTATGCAATGCTCGAATGTCATTAAAGGAGATATATTTTATCACCCACATACGGGGAAACCATATAAAATTAAGGGCTATTTTACATGTATGACAACGAACATCATTTATTTGATTAAATGTCCATGTGGTCTCTTGTATGTTGGACCATGCAACATGCAAGAGACCGCATTGGAAAACACAAGTCCACTATTCGGACCAAAAATTTACTGCTCCCAGCACCATATCACTTTGATAAAAAGGGACATCAAATTTCCCAGCTAAAATATCAAATCATAGAGCAGAATGAAGCGCCACATCGGGGGGGGTAACATAAAAAAGATCCTACAAAACCGAGAGGCATATTGGATACACACCCTCCAGACCCTGGAACCCAAGGGGTTAAACAGGGAGTATGAAATAGCACATTTATCCCTGAGTTAAATAAACAGCCTCCAAACACTAACTTTATACGACACATAACGATAGTTTTATCCGTTCGAGCATTTATTTGTAAGCATATTCCTATTATTTAGTTATGTTTTACTTTTATTCTTTCTTTTAGACGGGATCTAAATGAATCAAGAAACACAAGTGTTTATTAATGTTTTGTTTTCCTGAGTCACTAAGACAACAGTATGTGACGTCAGATGTGTTGTAAGTTCCTCTGTTTCAATTAACTCTGTTACAACTTCCTATTGTGTATATATATCCAGATGTATATGCATTGATAGCACAGTTGATAAAGGCTCAGGTGGAGCCGAAACGCGTCCTAAGTGATGGAAAAATAAAGACAATATTGAAGCAAGTCAGCGAGTGCCGGGATTTATTCTTCTTACTACTGAGAGCTTTTATGCTCACCTCGTGCACCGCTGTAGCGTCCACCGGAGTGCCGACCACACTGAAACCTAACCTATAGTAGCCTTATATACTGTATTTTTCGATTTATAAGACACACTTTAAAATGGCCGTGTATCTTATAAATAGAATACTAGTGAGCGCTTACATTATGGAAGCGCTCACTAGTATGCATTAGGTGTCGGGAGCGGGGAAGAAGCACTGCAAGCGCTTCCGATACTTGCCCTCCCTTGTCTTCTTGTTAGGGCAGTCGCAGCACTGTCCTGACACCGTACAGCATCAGGACGTAGTGTGCGTACTATGACCTGATGCTGCACATAGTCAGGTGACAGTGCAGCACCAGCCAGAGAAGACAGGGGAGCGCGACTTCTGCCAAAGATGAAGAGGAGGCCACGGCGCAGGACAGGTGAGAGGAGTTTTTTTTAGTCTGATGGGGGTCTGAAAGGGCTGATCTCAGGTCTGAAAGGGCTGATCTCAGGTCTGAAAGGGCTGATCTCAGGTCTGAAAGGGCTGATCTCAGGTCTGAAAGGGCTGATCTCAGGTCTGAAAGGGGATCTCAGGTCTGAAAGGGCAGGGCTGATCTCAGGTCTGAAAGGGCTGATCTCAGGTCTGAAAGGGCTGATCTCAGGTCTGAAAGGGCTGATCTCAGGTCTGAAAGGGCTGATCTCAGGTCTGAAAGGGCTGATCTCAGGTCTGAAAGGGCTGATCTCAGGTCTGAAAGGGCTGATCTCAGGTCTGAAAGGGCTGATCTCAGGTCTGAAAGGGCTGATCTCAGGTCTGAAAGGGCTGATCTCAGGTCTGAAAGGGCTGATCTCAGGTCTGAAAGGGCTGATCTCAGGTCTGAAAGGGCTGATCTCAGGTCTGAAAGGGCTGATCTCAGGTCTGAAAGGGCTGATCTCAGGACTGAAAGGGCTGATCTCAGGACTGAAAGGGCTGATCTCAGGTCTGAAAGGGCTGATCTCAGGTCTGAAAGGGCTGATCTCAGGTCTGAAAGGGCTGATCTCAGGTCTGAAAGGGCTGATCTCAGGTCTGAAAGGGCTGATCTCAGGTCTGAAAGGGCTGATCTCAGGTCTGAAAGGGCTGATCTCAGGACTGAAAGGGCTGATCTCAGGTCTGAAAGGGCTGATCTCAGGTCTGATGTGATGTCCTGATATTTATGGGAGGTCTGATATGAGGATCTAATATGAGGTCTGATGAACAATATTTTTTTTCTTATTTTCCTTATTCCTTATTCTTATTCCTCCACCCTAATACAGCCCGTACATCTGTAATTGGACACATGGATACAGAAGCAGAGGAAGCACACATTCTGTTCCTATAAGAAACTTGAGACACTGCAGCAACAGAGGAGGTAAGTTCTTACTGTATGCACTTGTATGGTATGTATATATGTGTTCGAGTATCATATACACATATATGCAGATACAGTATCTGTAAAAGAGACTGCATGTGAGTCTGTATGTGTATGCCTACATGTGAATATGAGGTTTTATGTGTATATATATATATATATATATATATATATATATATAGATGGATCTGGATAGACTGGAGGCTTGGGAAGAGAAGTGGCAGATGAGGTTTAACACTGACAAATGTAAGGTTATGCACACATGAAGGAATAATGCAAGTCACTAGTACTTACTAAATGGTAAAACACTGGTTAACACTGACATGGATAGGACCTAGGAATTTTAGTAAACAGCAAACTAAGCTGCAGAAGCCAGTGTCAGACAGCTGCTGCCAAGGACAATAAGATAATGGGTTGCGTCAAAAGGGGCATAGATGCCCGTGATGAGAACATAGCCCTGCCACTTTACAAATCACTAGTCAGACCACACATGGAGTACTGTGTAGAGTTCTGGGCTCCTGTGAACAAGGCAGACATAGCAGAGCTGGAGAGGGTTCAGAGGAGGGCAACTAAAGTAATAACTGGAATGGGTGGACTACAGTACCCAAAAAGATTATAAAAATGAGGGTTATTCACTTTAGAAAAAAGACGATTGGAGGGGAGATCTAATAACTATGTATAAATACATCAGGCGTCAGTATAGAGATCTCTCTCATGATCTATTTATCCCCAGGACTGTTACTGTGACGAGGGGACATCCTCTGCGCCTGGAGGAAAGAAGGTTTGTACACAAACATAGAAGAGGATTCTTTACGGTAAGAGCAGTGAGACTATGGAACTCTCTGCCTGAGTAGGTGGTGATGGTAAGTTCACTAAAAGAGTTCAAGAGGGGCCTGGATGCATTTCTGGAGGGTAACAATATTACAGGTTATAGTTACTAGAGATGGGTCGTTGATCCAGAGAGTAATTCTGATTGCCTGATTGGAGTCGGGAAGGAATTTTTTCCCCTAAAGTGGGGAAAATTGGCTTCTACTTCACAGGTTTTTTTTTTTGTCTTCCTCTAGATCAACTTGATGGAAAACAGGCCGAACTGGATGGACAGATGTCTTTTTTCGGCCTTATAAACTATGTTACTATGTTATGTGAGAATGTACATGTCAAACTATACTGAAAGTAATAGGACAGTTAAACAATGCCAGCATTGTACATTAAGCTGTTAAGGAACAGAACAATTTTTGTTTTTGCATTTCCAACTCCCTGCTTTCCCAGGGCCATAACTTTTATTTTTCCGTTCTCATAGTCGTATTATTTTTTGTGGTACAAGTTGTACTTTCTAATGACAACATTAAATTACTGCATTCAATATAAAGAGAAGCTGGAAAAAAAATCCAAATATAGTGGAATTAGAAAAAAAAAGCAATTTTGCCATGGTTTTATGGGTTTCATTTTTATGGTGTTCCTTATGTGGTAGATTTTCTATAAAAATAAATACTTAAAAATTAAAACTAATTTTTCCTTTGAATCGCCATATTCTGACTCCCATAACTTTTTATATTCATGTCTACAGACCTGTTTAAGGGCTCATTTTTTGTGTGGCAAAATGTGTCATTTTTATTGATACCATTGGCGTGTGTATGACTTTTTGATGACTTTTTATTACATTTATTAGGAGGTGAAACCACCATAAAACCAGCAAATCAGTCATTAATTTTTTTTTTCTGTTATACAGTTCAACATGCATGATAGTAGGAACTAGTCCTTCCGGTAGTTGGTTTTCCAGGAGTACGACATTACAGCACCACAGAAAGGGTCCATTCAGACGTCTGGAAAATGGGTCTGCATCAGTTCCGCAATTTTGCGGAACGAGTGTGGACCCATTCTTTTTCAATGGGGCTGCAAAAGATGCGCACAGCACACCATGTGCTGTCCGCATCTGCACTTCCGTCCGCACAGTATCACGGATGCGGACCTGACAATCCGGAAGCTGCGATGTGGAATAGAGGCACGTAACCCCATGGAAACACTACAAAGTGCTTCCGTGGGGTTTCTCTCCGTGCCTGTGCACCATAAAAAAAAAAATTAAACAATTGCAGATCTCCATAGGAACATATTGTAAGTCTCATAGACTCCAATGCTAATGCACTGGGGTCTATAAGAGAAACAGTCTGATGATTGCTTGTTCAAGCTCCCCACGGGAACTATAAAAAATGTAAAATAAGTGTTTTGAACAGTATAAAAATTAAACTGGATTATTTACCGGTAATTTCCTTTTCCTGAATCCTCCACGACGGCATACCATGAGAGATGACCCTCCTCCAACCAGGTAGGGACAGGAAGTTTAAAAGTAGGCCCTCCTCCAGTTACCTTCAGTGTCTTTCTGGACCGAAGCCTAGAGAGCCTTATCATTCATACCACAAACAAACTAATAATGTGGAATACACTTCAAAGAAAGTCAACAATGTATATTAAATTGATATACCTTACAAATAAATCCACAAAGGAGATAGATAGATAGATAGATAGATAGATAGATAGATAGATAGATAGATAGATAGATAGATACACACACACATCACACACATTTATTTATTTATTTTTTGGGAGGGAAATCCCCTGTCGTCGTGGAGGATTCATGAAAAGGAAATTACCGGTAAGTAATCCAGTTTTTCCATTTCATCCTCCACAACGGCATACCATGAGATATAACAGATAAGAGATTTTAGGGGGGGACAATAGCCTGTAGCACTTTAAGGCCAAAGGCCAGATCCTGCGCAGAGCTAACATCTACCCTGTAGTGTTTAATAAATGTATGTGGAGAAGACCATGTAGCTGCTCTACAGATTTGTTCTACCCTCTCTGCCCAAGAGGAAGCCACAGATCTGGTAGAATGTGCTTTGAGAGACTCGAGGAACTTTCCCCACAATCTTGTACGATTCAGAGATGGCCGATCTAACCCATCTGGAAATAGAACCTTTAGATGCTTTTATGCCTTTGTTAGACCCAATAAACTGAACAAACAGGAAATTAGATTTGCGAAACAGTTTAGTCGATTCCATGTACTGAAGCACAGCTCGCCTGACATCGAGGGAATGAAATCTACACTCCCCAGGAGATTTAGGATTCTGACAAAAAGAGGGAATGAGGATTTCCTCCTGTCGATGGAACTTCGATACTACTTTAGGAAGGAATGATGTATCGAGGCGAAACACAATCCTATTCAGAAAAATCTTACAAAAAGGTTCATTTATTTTGAGAGCCTGTATTTCTCCTACCCTGCGGGCGGACGTGATGGCAATTAGAAATAGTCTTCAGTGATAAAAAGCGAAGGGAAGCTTGTGATATGGGTTCGAAAGGGGACTCCATAAGACCCGAGAGAACGATATTCAGATCTCAGGGAGGAACGCTGGGTCTCAGCGTAGGACGAAGTCTATCTGCTCCCCGAAGAAATCTTATTACCCAGGGGTGATCAGCAATCCTGTGATCAAATACCGAGCTTAGGGCAGCAATATGAACCCTTAGGGTGTTTGGACGCAGACCTTTAGAAAAACCTGCCTGAAGAAACCCTAGCACTGTTTGAATAGAAAAAGACGGGGCTACATGTGTCTCAGAACACCACAGAAAAAAACGCTTCCAGATTTTAGCGTAAATTTTTGAGGTAACCTCCTTTCTACTAGCAGACATAGTATTTATTATGGAATCTGAGAGACCCCTAGACTTAAGAGTTAACCTCTCAGATTCCATGCTGCAAGATGTAAATTTGTCACCAATGGGTGAAAAATCGGGCACAACAGATCCTGTCTCCAAGGAAGGACCCAAGGGCTGCTTACAGACAATCTTTAGCAATGGAAACCATGCTTTTTTGGGCCACATGAGAGCTATCAGGATCACTCGAGCTTTGTCTTCTCGATTTTTTTTCAGAACTCTTGATATCAGTGGAAATGGAGGGAAGGCATATCCTAGGGAGAAATTCCAGGTCTGCAAGAGAACATCTACTCCGCCGTTTCCATCCCCCAGAACCAGGGAAAAGAAAAATCGGCAGTTTTGTGTTTACCCGATTTGCAAAAAGATCTATAAATCGGACTGCCCATTCTCTGGCAAATCTGGAGAAACACCTCTCCATGAAGGCTCCATTCCCCTGACATAAGCGGCACCCTGCTGAGAAAATCTGCTTTTGAGTTTAGTTGACCTTTTAAATGGACCGCTGAAAGGGATCTTAGGTGAGCCTCTGCCCAGGAAAATATCTTTCCCGCGATCTGACTCAGGGATTTGCTCCTTGTACCTCCTTGATGATTTATGTACGCAACGACTGAGGTGTTGTCTGATGTTATCTGTACATCTTTTCCGCACATCAGATCTGACCAACTTCTTAGAGATTCCCAGACAGCCCAAAGCTCTCTCTGATTTGAGGACAAATAGTTCAGCGGGGGAGGCCACTGACTAGGAACAGAAAACTGAAGGCAGTGAGCTCCCCAGCCCCAAAGACTCGCATCCGTTGTTACAATTGTCAGGTTTTTGGGAACCAGGGGACTCCCCTCTGAAGGTGGACAGGAGATAGCCACCAATTTAGGGAGTTTTTTACTTGATCCGGAATGGGAATGTTTAACTCCAGGGAGCTCTGATCCCTGTCCCAGCTTTTTAATAACCATTCCTGAAAAACCCGGGAGTGGAACTGAGCCCATCTGACCGCCGAAATGCATGCTGTCAGAGACCCCAACATGGACATTGCTTATCTGACAGAGGAAACATGAAGATTCCGAAATTTTGATACCTTGGTAATTAGGGTCGAAATTTCCCCCCCGAGAGGGGAGAAAGGTTTTCTGCCTGATCAAATCCAATAAAACTCCCAGAAAAATTACCTGCTAGGAGGGAATTGGATTGGACTTTTCCCAATTTTGAGACTATGGAACTCTCTGTCTGAGGAGGTGGTGATGGTAAGTTCACTAAAAGAGTTCAAGAGAGGCCTGGATGTATTTTTGGAGGGTAATAATATTACAGGTTATAGTTACTAGAGAGGGGTCGTTGATCCAGGGAGTAATTCTGATTGCCTGATTGGAGTTGGGAATGAATTTTTTTCCCTAAAGTGGGGAAAATTGGCTTCTACCTCACAGGGGTTTTTTGCCTTCCTCTGGATCAACTTATAGGAAAACAGGCAAAACTGGATGGACAGATGTCTTTTGTTCGGCCTTATAAACTATGTTACTATGTTACTATTATCCACCCTAGACGATATAGAAGCTGGCAGGTGACAAAGAGACTCTGATCTAACTGAGTCGCAGAGTCTCCGATTATCAGGAGATCGTCCAGATACGGAATGATAATTACATTTCGTCTCAGTAATTGGGCAATCACCTCTGCCATGATTTTCGTAAACACCCAAGGAGCAGACGTGATTCCGAAGGGGAGAACTTGAAATTGATGTAGGACCCCCTCCAGAAACACCACCATCCTCAGGTATTTTTGGTCTGATGGACAAATTGGAATATGATAATAGGCAGCTCTTAAATCCAGAGATGCCATAAAGTCTCCTCTTTTCAGGAGATTCAGGGTCGAGGAAATAGACTCCATTTTGAATTTCTGATACTTAATAAACTTAAAAAAACTGAACAAGTTTATAATGAGCCGAAAGTTTCTATTGGGTTTTTTTACCAGAAAGATTGAGGAGTAATAACCTGTTCCTCTTTGTTCTAGAGGAACTGGAATGATGGCGTTCATTTTCAGAAGTTCCTTGACTCCTTTTTCCAGTTCGTTCTGTAAAGAAACAGATTTTTGAACTGGGGTAGATATGAACACTTTTTGAGGGGGGGGTGAATGAATGGGATTTTGAACCCCGATTTTATAATACTTAACACCCAAGGATTCAAAGTTACATTTTTCCATTCCTCTGCGAAATGTTTAAACTCCCCCCCCCCCCCCCCCCCCCCACAGCCGGCCTGGCGTCATTGTTTGGAGGGCTCGGAGGTTTTGGTGTTAAACAGAAACCCCCTATTTTTTCCCGGTTTTTGGCTTTTATTTTTATCCGCTTTTTTTGACTGAAAATAATTTCCTCTTCTGTACTTGCGAAAAGGATATTTCCTTTTCCCAGATGGGAAACATTTTTTAGTATCAGCCGCTTTCTCAAGAATTTTTTCCAGATCCTGACCAAACAACAATTCTCCATGAAACAGAATGTTACATAGTTTCATCTTTGAGGTCAAATCTCCAGACCAAGATTTGAGCCAAAGAGCCCTATGAGTAGCAACCGTTAAGGCAGTGGATCTAGCGGAAATTCTGACGGATTCAACTGTAGCATCCGAAATAAAGTCAACAGCCTTTAACAATATAGTTAAGGAATCTTTTAACGAGTCATATGGGGCATTTTCTTTTAGAAGAGATTCAAGTTGGCAGAGCCATTTTTTTAAAGACCTTGAAACAGCAGTAGCCGCTAGATTAGGTTTAAAAAGGGCTGTAGCTGCATCCCAAGATTTTTTAAGGCAAGCATCAACCTTTTTATCGAGGGGGTCTTTAAGAGAACCCATATCCTCAAATGGCAAAGCATTCACTCCTTGACCAACAAAGAGACATCCACTTTGGGACATTGGGTTAATAAGTCATCTTCATCACTAAAAGGAAGTCTATGTTTTATAGTTTTAGGAACAAAAAGTTTCCTATCTGGGGCCTTCCACTCACTTTTAATTAAGGTGTGAAGACTTTTGTGTACAGGAAAAACTCTCCGCTTTTTTTGTTCCAGCCCACAAAATATCTCGTCATGGACTGATCTATGTAGTTTTTCATCTGAAAGATCCATGGTGGCCCTGGCAGCCTTAACAAGCTCTTTGGTATCATCAGATGAAAATAAGTATTGTTTAAATTCAGAATCTGGACCAGAAGAGGCGTCATAATCAAATGAGTCGGCGTCCGAGTCCGAATCTGAATTAGACGAAGAGGAATCAGACACTAACATTCTGGATTCCATCCTTTTCTCTGACCCAGAAGGAGCCGGTTCAGGAGCTGAGAACCCCTCCATGGCTGAACGCATTTCATCTTTTATTACTTCTCTGAGCTCTTCCCTGAGAGAAGGAACGACGTCTTTAGCAATATTGCTTGTACATTTTTTACAGAGTTTACTAGAAGAGGACTGTGAGTTTAGAAGCACAAACTGCACATTTTCTAACTTTTGCAGAAGCCCTAGCTTTATGAGCACTCTCTCTTTCACTCTAACCATACAAGCAAGGAGAGAGGAAGAGAGAAGGGGGTAAATTTAGCCACACTATTCCAATATCCAACAATAAAGAAAAGTGGGAATCCACAACTTACAGCAGAAGGGCCCACAGGAATCTCCATGGTCTCAGCTCCCAATTCAGACATGCTTAGGAAGGGAGCAGGACAAACACAGATCACTATATATATATATATATATATATATATATATATATATATATATATATATAGCTCTGTTACTTACAGACCTCAGATCAGCTGGGTTCCCCAGGATGGCGCTTTTTTTTAATCCAGTAGGCTCCGCCCCCTGACGTTGCGCATGTTACGTACGCATGAAGCGTATGCACACCTGAGCGCTCACGCGGCCGCAGGAGAAGGAGGATCCCGCGTTCCACGTGGTCAGCAAGAAACCATCTCCGCTCCCATCTGCCCATGGACACCCTTTCCAGAGCTCAAAGGATGGAGAAGGGGGGCCGAACTTCAGCCGGAGGGACTCCATGAGTTTCCAGCGCTGCATGGAATCATACCCCCATAGGAGGAAGATCAGACGACGGCCCGCACAGTTCCAGGTACCCTAGATAGGGGTTGGTACTGCCGTCTGTCTCATGCAGATTTTTTCCTTTCATCCTCCACCCAGTACTGCCCATCTGAGTGGTCTCACAGCAAATGCCATGAGAATGGCCCCTCCACACCTGGAGGAACAGGAAGACACTGAAGGTAACTGGAGGAGGGCCTACTTTTAAACTTCCTGTCCCTACCTGGTTGGAGGAGGGTCATCTCTCATGGTATGCCGTCTATAAGAGAAACAGTCTGATGATTGCTTGTTCAAGCTCCCTAGGGGAACTATAAAAAATGTAAAATAAGTGTTTTGAACAGTATAAAAATAAATAAATAAATAAATCATATATATATATATATATATATATATATATATATATATATATATATATATATACACACACACACACACACATACATAAACACATACACATTGCGTGTCCTCATAAATTACCATTAAATGAAACATTAAATGAAATAAATTAAATACACCAGTGCGAAGCAAAGTTTTCTTCCACTGCTACCACTGAAAAAATGAAGGTAAAAATCAACTTGTCAGCTGCATTGACTTTCTATTTGCAACGACATTAAACATTAAATGAAATAGATGAAATATACCCAGGCGAAGCCGAGTCCTTCTGCTAGTGTATATATATATATATATATATATATATATATATATATACACACAAAAAATAGAAAGGGCTAATAAAAAGGGGTAATGTGAAATAAGGAATAATGGTGAACAATAATAGTAATAAACAATAGACAAATGATAAAAGGTTTTTCACTAAAAGAACTAAAAAACAAAAATAGTAGGTACACTTGCCTGTACTTATATAGGCTCAATTTATACATAAAGTGTATATATATATATATATATATATATATATATATATATATATATATATATAGTGATGATATACTATTTTTCATATTTTCTATATTTTCTATATTTTTATATATTATTTAATATATTTTTTTTACATATAAAATACATAAACAATAAATAAACATATTACCTATTGCCACATCCAAAAAGTTCAAACTGTTAGTAACATAGTAACATAGTTTATAAAAAAAAACATCTGTCCATCCAGTTCGGCCTGTTATCCTGCAAGTTGATCCAGAGGAAGGCAAAAAACCCCTGTGAGGTAGAAGCCAATTTTCCCCACTTTAGGGGAAAAAAATTTCTTTCCAACTCCAATCAGGCAATCAGAATAACTGAAAAATTATTATACTCCATCACCATCTCCTCAGGCAGAGAGTTCCATAGTCTCACTGCTCTTACAGTAAAGAATCCTCTTCTGTGTTTGTGTACAAACCTTCTTTCCTCCAGAAGCAGAGGATGTCCCCTCGTCACAGTCCTCGGGACAAATAGATCATGGGAGAGATCTCTGTACTGACCCCTGAAATATTTATACATAGTTATTAGATCTCCCCTCAGTCATCTTTTTTCTAAATAACCCTAATTTTGATAATCTTACTAGGTACTGTAGTCTACCCATTCCAGTTATTACTTTAGTTGCCCTCCTCTGAACCCTCTCCAGCTCTGCTATATCTGCCTTGTTCACAGGAGCCCAGAACAGTGCACAGTACTCCATGTGTGGTCTGACTAGTGATTTGTAAAGTGGCAGTGACTATGTTCTCATCACGGGCATCTATGCCCCTTTTGATGCAACCCATTATCTTATTAGCCTTCACAGCAGTTGGCTTAGTTTGCTGTTTACTAAAATTCCTAGGTCATTTTCCGTGTCAGTGTTACCCAGTGTTTTACCATTTAGTATGTACTAGTGACTTGCATTATTCCTTCATATGTGCATAACCTTACATTTGTCAGTGTTAAACCTCATGTGCCACTTCTCTGCCCAAGCCTCCAATCTATCCAGATCCATCTGTAGCAGTGTACTGTCCTCTTTTGTGTTAATTACTTTACACAGTTTAGTGTCATCTGCAAAATTTGATATTTTACTGTGCAAGCCTTCTACCAGATCATTAATAAATATATTGAAGAGAATAGGGCCCAATACTGACCCCTGTGGTACCCCACTAGTGACAATGACTCAATCTGAATATGTGCCGTTAATAACCACCCTCTGTTTTCTATCACTGAACTAGTTACTTACCCACATACAGACATTTTCTCGCAGGCCAAGCATTCCCATTTTACATTCTAACCTTTTATACGGCACAGTGTCAAATGCTTTGGAGAAGTCCAGATATACGACATCCATTAATTTGCCACGGTCAAGTCTAGAACTTACCTCCTCATAGAAACTGATTAAATTAGTTGTACATTACCGATCCCTCATGAAGCCATGCTGATATGGAGTTATTTGCTTATTTTCATTGAGGTACTCCAAGATAGCATCTCTTAGAAAACCTTCAAACAGTTTACCCACTACAAATGTTAAACTTACCGGCCTATAATTTCTGGGCTCTGTTTTTGGACCCTTTTTGAATATTGGCACCACATTAGCTATGCTCCAATCCTGTGGAACACTCCCTGTCAGTATAGAGTCCTTAAATATCAGAAATAAGGGTCTGGCTATGACATTACTTAATTCTCTTAGGATACAGGGGTGTATGCCATCCGGTCCTGGTGATTTGTCTATTTTAATCTTTTTAAGACGTCGCTGTACTTCTTCCTGGGTCAGACAGGGCACTTTTAATGGGGAATTTACTTTTATATTCTGCATTTATATTAGATTATGCATTTACATTATATTATGCATTCTGCATTTCATCTGATAATTTATTTTCCACAGTGAATACAGTGGAGAAAAAAAATATTTAGTAGCTTTGCTTTCTCCTCATCGTTCTCTGCAACTCCCCCCTCATGACTCTGTAAGGGACCGACACCTTCAGGTTTATACTTTTTACTATTTATATAATTGAAGAACATTTTACGGTTAGTTTTACTCTCTTTGGCAATTAATCTCTTGGTCTCTAGTTTGGCTGCTTTTATTTGTCTTTTACATATTCAATATTTTTCCTTATAGTTTTTCAATGCTTCCTCACCAGCCTCCTGTTTTAGTGATTTAAATGCTTTCTTTTTGTCATTTATTGCTTTCTTTACAGTTCTATTTTATCCACATTGTTTTTTTCTTGTTTCTTAACCTTTTATTCCCATAAGGTATGTACCTCTGACAATCAGATATTAGGATGCTTTTAAAAATATCCCATTTTGTGGCTGTATTTTTATTTTTGAGGACTTTGTCTCAGTTAGTTAGGCCTATGGCCTCTCTTAGTTGGCTAAATTTAGCTTTTTGAAGTTTGATATTTTTGTTCCTCCCTGAAGAAACACTCTTTTGAATGACAGTTGGAAGGTTATTATTTTATGGTCACTATATCCCAGGTGTCCCCCAACCTGCACATCTGTCAGGTCTATTGGATAATACTAAGTCCAGTATGGCCGTCCCTCTAGTCGGGTCCTGAACCATTTGGGAAAGGTAATTGTCTTTGGTTATTTCCAAGAACCTGTTTCCTTTATGAGATGTACAGGTTTCAGTTTCCCAGTCTGGGTAGTTGAAGTCCCCCATAATAATGACCTCATTATGATTTGCTGCCTCATCTATTTCGTTTAGAAGTAGATTTTCTGTGGACTATGGTATATTAGGTGGTTTATAATAAACTCCTATTAGTATTTCATTAGTGTTTTTATCTCCATGTATTTCTACCCACAGTGACTCCACATGTTCATGTCCCTCACTTATATCTTCCCGGAGTGTGGGCTTTAGACAGGACTTTACATAAAGGCAGACCCCTCCCCCTCTCCGGTTTTGGCGATCCTTTCTAAACAGACTGTAACCCTGTACGTTCACTGCCCAGTCAAAGCTATCATCTATGTCATAGTCCTCCTCACACATCACTACTTCCAGTTCACCAGTTTTATTAGTCAGGCTTCTGGCATTAGTGTACATATAATTGAGAGGTTGATGTATATTTTGTCCCCTACACCTTTCCTTCTGAACTGTTCTAGTTCCTCCTTCCATTCCTCCCACAGTTCCATTACCTTGCCCCAGGTCTCTATCTGCACTATTAAAAAAAATATCTCCTATGCGGTGAATGTCCTAACAGGAAAAAAATATAAATAAATAAAGTGTGATTCGCCATTTTTTAGTCACCTTGTCCCCCCAAAAAATAGGATAGGACTTTTCTATTATGGGACAGACGTTCCATAAAATGTGGAATTCAGGCAGCTTTTTTTGTGTTTTATTTTTTCGCGTGGTATCGAATATCGTAATACTTTTTTTATGGTATCGAAATCAAATCAAAATTTTAGTAGCGCAACAACCCTACATGAATGTTTAGTGAGTACGCTGGAGAAAATGCTGCTGTACACAGTAAATGGTTATTAGTAGTAATGGCATTAGACAGAAACAGGCCAAAAGAATGTCCTTCTGGTCTCCATCTGGTCAGCATTACATACAACTCTATCCAAAAAAAATTATGTGGTAAACACTCTTGGCATTCTCTTGATGAGCTTCAAGAGGTAGTCACCTGAAATGGTATTCTTGAAGGAGTTCCCAAAGATGCTTAGCACTTGTTGGCCCTTTTGCCTTCACTCTGCGGTCCAGCTCACCCCAAACCATCTCGATTGGGTTCAGGTCTGGTGACTGTGGAGGACAGGTCATCTGGCGTAGCACCCCATCACTCTCCTTCTTGGTCAAATAGCCCTTACACAGCCTGGAGGTGTGTTTGGGGTCATTGTCCTGTTGATAAATAAATGATGATCCAACTAAACGCAAACCGGATGGAATAGCATGCCGCTGCAAGATGCTGTGGTAGCCATGCTGGTTCAGTATGCCTTCAATTTTGAATAAATCCCCAACAGTGTCACCAGCAAAGCACCTCCACACCATCACACCTCCTCCTCCATGCTTCACGGCGGGAACCAGGCATGTAGAGTCCATCCGTTCACAAAGACACGGTGGTTGGAACCAAAGATCTCAAATTTGGACTCATCAGACCAAAGCACAGATTTCCACTGGTCTAATGTCCATTCCTTGTGTTCTTTAGCCCAAACAAGTCTCTTCTGCTTGTTGCCTGTCCTTAGCAGTGGTTTCGTAGCAGCTATTTTACCATGAAGGCCTGCTGCACACAGTCTCCTCTTAACAGTTGTTGTAGAGATGTGTCTGCTGCTAGAACTCTGTGTGGCATTGACCTGGTCTCTAATCTGAGCTACTGTTAACCTGCAATTTCTGAGGCTGGTGACTCGGATGAACTTATCCTCCGCAGCAGAGGTGACTCTTGGTCTTCCTGTCCTGGGACGGTCCTCATGTGAGCCAGTTTCTTTGTAGCGCTTGATGGTTTTTGCAACTGCACTTGCGGTCACTTTCAAAGTTTTCCCAATTTTTCGGACTGACTGACCTTCATTTCTTAAAGTAATGAAGGCCACTCGTTTTTCTTTACTTAGCTGCTTTTTTCTTGCCATAAAACAAATTCTAACAGTCTATTCAGTAGGACTATCAGCTGTGTATCCACCTGACTTCTGCCCAACACAACTCATGGCCCCAACCCCATTTATAAGGCAAGAAATCCCACTTATTAAACCTGACAGGGCACACCTGTGAAGTGAAAACCATTTCAGGTGACTACCTCTTAAAGCTCATCAGAGAATGCCAAGAGTGTGCAAAGCAGTAATCAAAGCGAAAGGTGGCTACTTTGAAGAACCTAGAATATAAGACATATTTTCAGTTGTTTCACACTTTGTTGTTAAGTATATAATTTCACGTGTGTTAATTCATAGTTTTGATACCTTCAGTGTGAATCTACAATTTTCATAGTCATGAAAATACAGAAAACTCTTTGAATGAGAAGGTGTGTCCAAACTTTTGGTCTGTACTGTATGTCTCGGCGTATGCGTTAAATGAAGCCCATATGATATGAACACAGCCTTAGTAAATGCTTGCATTTTTAAATGGTATTATATGTGCAATATTATTGGTATTAAATTTGTGAAAGCTGGGCCCAACGAACCTCAGTCTAAGGCTAGTTTCACACGAACGTTGTGTTTGCGGTCCGCAAATTGCGGATCCGAAAAAAAAACGGATGTTGTCCGTATGGCATCCGTTTTTTTGGCGGACCCATTGTAACAATGCCTATCCTTGTCTGCAAAACGGACAAGAATAGGACATGTTCTATTATTTTTTGAGGGCTACGGAACAGACATACGGATGCGGAGCCCGCAAAATATACTGTTGTGTGAAAGAGGCCTAATGCTGCCTGAACTCAGACTCCGTGACACTTTCTTAGCCCTATACAGGAAAAGTAGAGCTGAGTGTTCCTGGACTAAAACTTAGCCTGGCTAAGAGATGTTTGGATTTGTTAGCATCCTAAATTCTAGGAATGGACAACAAATATTTACATTATCCATCAGGAGATACTAACCAGCAAATGCTTTTTCAAGCAATTTACAGTATCCATCAGGAGATACTAACCAGCAAATGCTTTTTCACTCCCTGTGATAACAATTGCACCAATCTGAGGATTCTCTTCAAAAGAATCAAGAACTTGGTTAATCTCTGTCATCAGTCCATCACATAAGGCATTCAGTGCTTTTGGTCGGTTTAGTTGTATAAAGCCAATACTTTGACTCTGCCCTCTGTGTTCCACCAGAATGTACTGATATGATGGCCCTGCAAGAGGAAAATCAAGGAAAGGTTGAACATGAATTAATTGTCATACATCTTGCTATTATGGCATGTTTAAACACCTCTTACTACCGCAGGATAACAGATCAGCCACTGAAATAAAGAATAGTGTAAGATTATGAGCATTTTGGTCACCCAGATGATGTGTTTTGCTGATTTTTTTTCTGCACACCCATTGCCTTCATGACACATATTGGTAGTTGACAGGGCTGTGGAGCCGGTGTCCATTTTGGCAGAGTCGGAATAAAATGGACCGACTCAGACTTCAAAAATATATAATAAAATGGTACATTTAGTTCAATGCAGTATTTGCTGAATATATTTTCATAAGAATTTGGGAAAACGATAAAACATCCTATAAATGTCTGCTCTATTCCTGAACTAAGGATCTAGGCATTTAGTTGAGATAACTGTGTGCTGCCCTTTATGTAGATGCTCCGAAGTGAAACTCCTTCACTACAGATCAGAGGAAAAGGCACTGGGAAGGAATGGCTGCACTCATCTCAGATCTGCTAGAGAAAACAGGATTAAAGAGGTTTTCTCACTAGTTACAAAGATTAACTTTCAACATAAAGGGACAGGTAAAAGAAGACATTTTCTAAATACAGCGGTCAGTAGATTTTACTTTAATCATGAACTATACAGTTCAGCAGGTCTCTCACTGTACACAGGTTTCTATGGTAACGTGCAGACCAGAAAGACTTATCTGATTTGCTGAGAGCAGGAGTGACCTCACCCCCACAGAATGATGGGACTGAGCTCTGACTGAGATTACCTACAGTAAGCAAAATGTGTTGTGAGGACTGAGAGGGATGGCTTTACCTGGAATTGTGTTAGAGATCGCAATCTCCTGCTCTGTCAGAGTAAGTATATATATACACACTAATAACTGCTGGAGACCCGCCTACAGCCTGAGGAGACAGAGTGAGTGCAAACTGCCTGTCAGCCAGTGAATCAATGTGCTGAGAAAACCCCTTTAAGGCAAGTACTTCTTAGTACAGTATGTCTAAACTTTCAATAAACTGTGCATAAATCACTTGTCCAGTGCATGTTCTCTCTGTATGCTTTATGTTTTAGTTTGCTTTTCCTCTGATGTAAAACACCTAGGGCCTTATGTATGAAAACTGTCTAGGTGTAGAAGTTTCTTTGTTGCCCATAGAAACCAATTAGAGCTCCCATTTCATTTCATATGGTGCTCTGGAGAAATGAAAGGGAAGCTCTCCACCACCACCTGGGTTTGAGAGCTGTAGGGAGTTTCTTATCAACCAGAGATAAGGCATTTGCACCCCATAATCAATTTGTTCTTGAACTTCTTGAGTTTGTGTTAACCCACAATTTTTTTCTGTTTAACAGAGGTTATTACCACCAGCTCAGGGGCACTGCGATGGGCAGTTCTTGTGCACCATCATACGCAAATTTGCTCCTGGGCTGGTGGGAGTCGAACTGCATTTTGTCTGATGACCTCAGCCAGTGGCATTCTAACATCTGCCTCTGGCTGAGGTACATCAATGACATATTGATTTTATGGAAAGGCACTGAGGAGTCTTTTTTTTTCGGTTTGCTGAGGTCATTAATAATAACCAACTGGGTCTCAGATTTACAGCTTCATGCAACAAAAGCCGGAATAAGACTTACCAGTAATTCATTTTCCATGAAGCCACCATGACGGCAGGTAACATGAGAGATTGACCCCTGACCTCTGTAGGGGCAGGAGCAGAGAAAAGGTTAAATTTCCCCCTCCCACCACCAACACCAGTGTTTTTCGGATTACAGTACCTCCAACACCCGGTGAAAATATATATATATATATATATATATATATATATATATATATATATATATATATATATATATATTTTTTTTTTTTAAGTATTACCGCATACTTCTCAAGGATTTTTATTTTTTATTTTATATTAGGGTGGGAATATAGTGCCGTCATGGTGGCTTCATGGAAAATGAATTACCGGTAAGTCTAATTCCGGCTTTCCATTTCACCACCATGACGGCAGGTAACATGAGATCTGACAGATTAACTGTCAAGGGGGGGGCAACTGCCTGCAGAACCTTTCGACCAAAAGAAAGGTCTGAATGGGCAGAAAGATCCAATCTGTAATGTTTCACAAAAGTATTTACATTGGACCAGGTAGCCGCCCTACAAATTTGGTCTAGGGAGGCACCAGCTTTCTTAGCATAGGAAGAGGACATGGCCCTAGTAGAATGGGCTTTTAAATTAATGGGACAAACTAGATTCTGGACCCGATAACTGTTAATGGTCTGCTTAATCCATCTAGCAATGGAAGATTTTGAGGCCGGTCTCCCTTTGTTCTTCCCGGTAAACTGTACTAAAAGGTTATCGGAGAGTCTGAAGTCTTTAGTGATCTCAAGATATCTGAGGAGGGACCTTTTGACATCAAGAGAGTGGAACTCTCAGAACGAAGGGAGAATGATTTTCTGATTTTTATGGAAATCCGAGACCACCTTAGGGAGGAAACCCAGATACAAACTAAGAATAATTCTATCATCCCTGATGGACAAGTAAGGTTCTCTGATTGAAAGTGCTTGTATCTCACCAAGACGTCTAGCGGATGAGAGCGCTATAAGAAATGCAGTCTTATGTGATAAGTTCTTTAGAGAGCAATTTTCCAAAGGTTCAAACGGTTCTTTGCTAAGTCCTACTAGAACCGTATTTAGGTCCCAAGCAGGAACTCTAGATCTTACTTTAGGTCTAAGTCTTGAAGCTGCTCTAATAAATCTTACCCATTTATGGTTGGCTAAATTTGAGTCGAAAAAAAGCACTAAGAGCTGATACTTGTACTTTAAGAGTTGAAGGTCTTAGACCCAGACCGTTCTGAAGGAAATCCAGAATTTTATTAATTTTAGGTGCAGAATGATTTGGGGATGTTTCTCCCGACCATGAACAGAATTTTTTTCCAAATTTTCAGATAAATGGAAGTAGTTGCTTTCAGGGTAGTAATCAACTTATCAGAAAGTCCTTTTTGTTTTAAGATGTCGGATTCAGGATCCAGGCTGCTAAGTTGAAGAACTCCAGCTGAGGATGTAGGACTGGGCCCTGAGATAGAATATCCCTTCTGTGTGGAAGTATCCATGGATCTTGTAGAGAAAACGTCATCAGAAGAGAAAACCAACTCCTTTTTGGCCAAAAAGGAGTGATTAGAATGAGTGTGGATCTCTCCACGATGGTTTTTTGTATAACCCTGGGAATTAGATGAAAGGGAGGAAAAGCATATCCTAGATTCCAATCCCACTTCTGAGAAAAGGCATCCACCGCCCAAGGACGGTCTCTGGTATTTAGAGAGCGGAATATTGAAAGCTTTGCGTTCTTCCTTGAAGCAAACAAGTCCACACAAGGAAGACCCCATCTTTCCACAATCTCGTTGAATATCATCGGATTCAGGGACCATGCCCCCTGGTCTATCGACTGTCTGCTGAGGTAATCTGCCATGAGGTTCAGGCTCCCCTTCAAGTGAACCGCTGATAGAGATCTTACTGTTGACTCTGCCCACAAGAATATTTTACTTGTCAGGTTCATTAACATTTGAGATCTCGTACCTCCTTGGTGTTTTAAATATGAGACTGTAGTGATGTTGTCCGAGAGTATCTTTACATGCTGATCCTCTAATGGATGTGAAGCTACTCTGATCGTTTCCCAGAATCCCCCGAGTTCTCGGTAGTTTGAGGATCGTTCTGCTATTTCTCTGGGCCAGCGCCCCTGGAAGATTGCATCGTTTACTTTGGCACCCCAACCCCAGCTGCTTGCGTTGGTGTGTATTACTACAGAGGGTTCTTTCTGCCAAGTCATTCCCTTGGTTAGATTTACTGGAGACAGCCACCACAGAATAGAGTTTTTGACATGCTCTGGTATCTGGTGTTTCTGATCCAGAGAGGTCTGTCCCATTTTCTCAAGATCCATGTCTGTAGTGTTCTGAAGTGAAGCTGGTACCAGGGAACTGCAACAATGCAAGCAGTCATAAGACCTAGAAGGCTCATGCCCTCTGTGATCGAGCAATACTTCCTCTTTAGGAATTTCTGAGCCCTTGATTGCGAAGATCTCACCCTTTCTACAGGTAGCAAAGAAATTTGATTCCTTGTGTCCAGGGTAATTCCTAAAAATTAGATTTTTGAACTGGGTAGAAGACATGACTTTTCCTTGTTTACTAGATCTTGTAAGATGAAAAGAAGTCTTGCTAGATCTAGTTTCATCTGATCTACTGAGTGCACAATTATAAGGAAGTCGTCTAAATATGGTACCAGTATTAGACCCTCCTTCTTTAAATAAGCCACCATCTCTACCACAAGTTTCGTGAACACTCTTGGTGCGGAAGAGATTCCAAACGGAAGAGCCACGAATTGATAATGAATTATGGTTCCCGCTGGATCCCCCAGAGCGAACCTAAGGAACTTTTGAGATTGTTCCCTTATTGGGACATGATAGTATGCGTCTTTTAAATCGATCGTACACATAAGAGTATCCTGTTGTATTAAGGGAATGGTGGAACTGAGGGACTCCATTTTGAATTTGTAGCCCTCTTTTATGATGTTTAGGGCCCAAGGATTGGATGTGATTTGATGCCACTCAAAAAAGTAGTTTTTTAGTCTCCCCCCCAACCTGGCGTCATTGCTTACCGGTAGTTTTGTTTTGTGTATTGAGGAAAAACCCTCTGCCACAGCCTCCTTTCTGGTAACTCCAGCGACCAGACTTGCCCTTGTCTCTATAGGATCTTTCCAGATTGTTGTAAGGGCGAAAGGGATATTTCCTTCTCTGGGGCTTATCCTCTGTGAACCCCTTCTTCCTGTCTGTGGCCTTCTCAAGGATCTTATCTAATACTGGTCCAAACACATATTCTCCGGAAAAAGCAATGGAACACAGCTTCAACTTAGAAGCCTTGTCCCCAGACCATGACTTCTTCCAAAGTGCTCGCCTGGCCACGTTGGATAAAGCTGCATCTTTTGCCAAGAACCTAACCGACTCCGCCGAAGTGTCTGCTAAGAAGGCAGTGGCAGATTTAAGGAGTGGAATTGAATTTATTATCTCCTCTCTAGGATTCTTATTTTTCAGATGATTATCTAATTCATTAAGCCAGAAGTACATAGATCGGGCAACAGACATAGCTGATATATTAGTCTTTAAACTAAACATGGCAGCCTCCCAGGGTTTGCGTAGCAGGCTATCCCCTTTCCTCTCCATCGGATCTCTAAGCTGAGACGAATCCTGAAATGAGAGAGACATCTTTTTATTTACTTTTGCCACCTGTACATCAATTTTAGGTATTTCATCAAATACCTTAGATTCTGTGGGATCAAACAGCAATCTGCTCTTGAATTCCCTAGAGATTCCCAATCTTTTTTCGGAGTCTGCCCACTCGTCCGTTACCATTTCTTTAATATTTTCATTAATGGAAAATACGGGAGAACGTTTGGTTCTTAAACCCCCAAACATTTCTTCTTGTATAGAGTGAGGTCTCTGGATATCCTCAATCCCCATAGTGTCTCTGACCGCTTTTAGAAGATTATTAACTTCACTTGAGGAAAAAAATAATTTTCTTGATTCCTCCATAATCTCCCCCTCTGACAACAAATCCTCATCTTCCCCTTGTTGAGAGGAAGACGCTTCGAAATCAACATCTTCTGAGTCAGAAGAGGAATCCCTGACTAATCTTTGACGTTTATGTGGTACAGTGCAAGGATCCTCTCTTAGAGATGCTAGTGGTGACTTTACTTCATCATGAATTAATATCTTAAATTCCTGCATGATGGAAGGTTGCTTTTCTCTAACAATACTTGTTATTCACTCTTTACAGAGCTTCTTAACATACTGATCCGGTAACTTTTTATAGCACTGGATACATTTCATAGATTTCTTTGGCTTCTTCTGAGCCTCCTTAGAAACCTAAGAATAGGAGAGCAATCCCATCAATGCAGAGCACAACCACCATAATTAACATGTGGAGGAATACAGACAGGGTGTGATGGACTAAGGCATAAAAGGCAAGACAGTATTAATAAATTGCCTATTCCACTGAATAGATACTATATCCCATACACCCTGTTGTTTTCCTGCTGCCAACTATATCACACTCACTGTTGAGATTGAGCTTCCAGCTCCTTGGAACCAGATAACTCCGGACCTGACATGGCTGCGACCTCAGATCACTGTGGCGAAGCCCGCTCGCTTCTTTTGAATCCTGCAGGTCCCCGCCTCCAGAGTACTTCAGGTCCTCGCGATACTGAGCCTGCTTGTCCCACTAGGGGAAAGGAGGCTATGGCAGCAGTAGGGAACACTTGGAACACTTCCGACCGGACACCCGCGCACCGGAAGTGACATTAGACGCCCGCACCACGCGGTCTCCGTGTCACTGAGCCTGCTTATCCCACTAGGGGAAAGGAGGCTATGGCAGCCTTGAGGAAGGGCGCCTGATCTACAGGACACGTACCCAGTCACCCCCCACCTGTCCAGCATTGGAACGTACCGCTGGAGGACAGGATAGCTGCAAGGGAAGTTCGCTAACCCCAGATGCAAAGCCCAGGTAGGTAAAAAAAACAAAAAAAAAAACAAACAGAAGCAGGTCTCGACTTCACCTCCCTGACAAGCAGAGAGGACTTTCTCCGCCCTGCCCACTATAGGGGCAGGAAAACACTGGTGTTGGTGGTGGGAGGGGGTAATTTAACCTTTTATCTGCTCCTGCCCCTACAGAGGTCAGGGGTCAATCTCTTATGTTACCTGACATCAAGGTGGTGAAATGGAAAATACCATCTCCTTTCTGGACATTAATATCGAGAGGGGACACAACAACTGCATTTCCACCAGCGTCTATCGGAAGCCAACGGCTTCCTTAGATGGGACAGTGCCCTTTGCCCTACGGAAGGGCATTCCAAAGGGACAATAGTATAGACTAAAGGCCCTTTTACACGGGCCGATGTGTCTCTCTGCCCGAGCGCCGATCAGCGATATCGGCGCTCGGGCAGGGAGCCTTTACACGGCCCGATGAATAGAGCGCCGGGCCGCACGAGTGATCGCTGTATCGCTCGTGCGGCCCGGAAGCTCCATACTGTCAGGCGCACATCGCCTGTTTACACAGGCCGATGTGCGCCCGACAGATTGGATCTTTTGGTTTCTACAAAAGATCCAATCAGCCGACGAACGAGCGTTTTGCTCGTTCGTCGGCTGATTAGGGCCACTTTTACGCGGGCCGATTATCGGCACTAGCGTTCCTAGGAACGATTTTTCCGCCAATAATCGGCCCGTGTAAAAGGACCTTAAAACCAGTCAGAAGACCTAAGGAAAAGATTTAGAAACAGGGGTTACCCAGATAGGATTTTACGCCAGGCCTTTGAAGCAGCTTGTACGGCCAAACAAGAAACACTCCTTGTTCAAAAAAAATATGAAACCAGGGAGCAATCGCAAAATCTAAGGATTATCGGGGTATTTGATAATGCCCATCTCCAGGTTAGACAAGTGATTAAAAAGCACTTGGATATACTCTGACAAAAGATAACTGGCTTTCACGTCGCCCTCTGGGCATGTTCAAATGTGGTTGATGCCTGGCCTGTGATCAGGTTAGGACCACCAGAATTTATACTTGTTCCCAAACTGGTACCACATATCAGATCCCAGACTTTATAAATTGCCAAACATCCAGCGTGGTTTATTTAGCACAATGTAGCTGTCCCTTTGACTAGACTGGCAAAACCAAACGCGAATTTCGCCGTCGGATTAGGGACCATTTCAATGACACCGTAAATAAAAGAGATACGTCTGTGGCAAGACACATGAATTCAGTACATGGCGGAGACATGTCCTGTATAGAATTCATGGGTATATGCCACATTCCAGAACCAAAAAGGAGGCGGCAATTGGGACAACATCATCCTAAAAATCCACCTAGCTTCATTTCGTAGGATAAAGTCCATTGCCCCTGGAGGACTCAATGACATTTTATCATACAAACCCTTTCTATTCTAACAATTTTGATTTGAGTTTTGATCCGTTTTCCCTTCCCTGTAGAGCAACATTTACTATATTTACCACCTACTTCTCAGCAGCGAATATATATATTTTTTCAGCCTATTATGTAGTTCTAAAAGAGATCTTAACACAATCTTTATTGGATATAAATGACAATACTACATTGCAAACTTAAACTCTTCTGTGAGATCTCACTACAGTTTGCCCATGTCCATTTCTATTTACATTACGCATATTTTACGTATATTCTGTACGCCCACCTTCATCTACGTAGCGTAGTTTTCCTACACCCAGGTGAGATTTCTAGCCGGGGACGTGCTTTGGATCCCCATGGTAACCGATCCGCCCCATGCATCGCGTCATATGGTCAGCTGATCTGTCACATGAGCGGGCATAGGACCAAAAGTTTTTCCCTGCCCGTCTCTGTGAGCGCTCGGCGTCTGACGCGAGTGGATGAGAGGCGGTATTTCCTCTTTAAAAGGTAGGGATTTCTACAGACCATTCGCCACTGCCATTTTTCCTTTCAACTAGTGAGACTCCGCTTCCTGAAGATCCCTCATGGGAGAAACGCGTAGAAGCTTTCCTAGTTACTATCATTAGGGTACTCTAGGTCAGGCCCGAGTATCCTGTGGCTGGGGGTCGCCCTTGTCAGGGCGAGTGCTCCGACATACAGCCGTTAGCAGCCGTCACCTTATTAGACTAGCCGTTTAGGGACAGCTGAGCTAGGCTAGGTTCACTAAGCACTCGCCACAGCTACTTTTCTTTTGACTCCCGGTTCACCTCGAGGACCTCTTATACTTAAAGGATACTAGGATGCAACCCACACTAGTACTTGTTTCCACTACCTATTAAATTTTATTTTATTCTTATAGGTTTTAGATATTGAAATATAGGCCAGTTCAGTTTTGAGAAATACTATTAGGTCAGATGAACATCAGAGTTAGGCCCCATTCACACGACCGTGTGAATGGGGCCGTATCTAGCCACAAAATTGCGGGAATAGATGCGGCCCTATTCACCTCTATGGGGCCGGGAGCCACGGCACGGAGCTAGCTCCGTGCCGCAGCTCTTTTGAATCATGTCCTATACTTGTCCGTGCGCACGGACAAGTATAGGCATTTTCAATGGGGCCCGCGCGGCGTGTGTTCCGAGCGTTGCGAACACACACCCGGCGGCCCCCGTATATTTGCGGGTCCGCAGTAATGCGGGCCCGCAAATATACGTTCGTGTAAACGGACCCTAAAGTTCCCCCACTATAAGCTGTATCAGAAAGCTGATGTGTATGTGCAGCTCTCTTTTTAATGGGTGCAGTTGGTCTATGCATCACATGTAGGAATACAATTTGGCAGAAGCGCCTTGCACTTCAGTAACAAATTGTGTTATCATTATGTTATCATTTTAATACACAAGGTATGATTAGTCTTGGAGGTGCTTGGCTTAGAATCACTGAAAAAAGTGGTCAGCTTTTTTTTTTTTTTCTATTTAAAGAGGCTCTGTCACCAGTTTTCAACCTATGTCATTAGATATATAGGCACATAGGGCTCTTAATCCTTTTCCCACACATACCTTTATATGCCAGAAGCAATCAGCCATTAGCCAGGAAAACGCACTTTTAAAAATATGCTAATGAAGCTTCGGAGCACCGTGGGGCGTGTTGTTCTTGTCTGAGCACCGCATCTGCGCCGACCTTCGTGCTTCCAACACTGCCCTGCATCCTATAATCACGCCCCCCTTCTTCTTGATGGACAGCGCTAGACCCTTTGGTCTAGCGCTGAAATCCTGCGCCCTCACCCGATGTACGGCGCGTGCGCACTACGATTACAGCGCCGAACTCTGCAAGCGCTTTCTATATAGTGCACACGCGCCGTCACTTCACTAAACCCAGAAGTGATGGCGCGTGTGCACTATATAGCAAGCGCTTGCAGAGTTCGGCTCTGTAATCGTAGTGCGCACGCGCCGTACATCGGGTGAGTGTGCAGGTGCAGGATTTCAGTGCTAGACCAGACCGTCTAGCGCTGTCCATCAAGAAGAAGGGGGGGCGTGATTATAGGATGCAGGGCGGTGTTGGGAGCACGAAGGTCGGCACGGATGCGGTGCTCAGACAAGAAGAACACGCCCCACGGTGCTCTGAAGCCTCATTAGCATATTTTTAAAAGTGCATTTTCCTGGCTAATGGCTGATTGCTTCTGGCATATAAAGGTATGTGTGGGGAAAGGATTAAGAGCCCTATGTGCCTATATAGCTAATGACATAGGTTGAAAACTGGCGACAGAGCCTCATTAATTTAACAATTATCACTACAGGAGTGAATAAGACTGCTAATGTAAGTTGTGTATTGATAAATATTTGAACAGTAATTTAACCCCTTCCCCTTTTTTTTATAAAGGTGAAACATAACTTAAAATTAATACTGCCACAAAATACACTGGGGAAGATTTATCAAACCTGGTGTAAAGGAAAACTGGCTTAGTTGCCTATTAGAGATGAGCGAATCGATTCATCAATTCGTATTGAATCTTAGGAATTTTTAACTACGAAGCGAATCCGAATATTAGGGGAATCGTTTCGGCTTTGTATGCATTCGCTACGTAGTTTGTCCTATCAATTATACGCTATTGCTACGTATAAGTTACTCTATACGCTGTTGCGTACCAATTCATTTCATTTGCGATGCAGACTCCTGCCTGGCAGCTCCACCCCCTTCTCCAGCGCGCGAGGAAGACGAGGCAACTCAGGAAATTAAGATGGCGACACAACGAGGCCCTGACTGGTGTGGGGCACCGACCCCTATGAGGAGAAGGAACCGGAGGAGATCTACGTCTCTCAACATGTCCGGCAGCCTAAGAAGTCGGACATGGCGGAGGCGGCAGGAGTTCCCGCTCCGCCGCGGAAGGACTACTCCCTTCGGCAAAATTCAATGGTCCCCGAGGCCGTCAACCGGAACGCCCTGACCCTCTGGGAGTACAAAAAGCTGGTAGAGGAGTGGGTTGTGCAGGTTTTGGAGCACCCACGGTCCGGTGACTCTAAGCTGGAGCACCGAAGGGGTACCGTTATTTGGTTCAACGTGGAACGGGGTGTAGGTTTTATCGGCGATGAGGAGGCGGCGGAAGAATTATACGTAAACCGCCGTTCTGTAAAACGGCCGTATCTTCCGCCCGTCCGCCACAATCTCCATGCAGGGGATTACGTGGAGTATACCCCCATGAAGAGCCTCCAAGGCCACTTTGCTACTGGGGTGAAACTACTTAAGCGACCAGCTACTCCTGCAGCGCCCCCGGAAGACTGGACTGAGGAGGCCCAGGCCGCAGAAGAGGCTCGGTGTTCCCATGAGACCAATGATGGGACTCTGCGATCTGAGGAGAAATCCCAAGCTCAGCTGGAACCCCTGATACCAGATTTGCCACCGCCGCCGATCCTTCATGTGGGACAGATGACCACCAACAGTTTTGTGTACCAGCCATCGGTGGTACAATACCAACTGCCATGGCAGGTGCAGGCCGCATAGTCAGCCCATCGCGGAAGACCGTTACCAGAGCTCTTACAGCCGGAGATTCTGTCACCTTGTATGCCGGCGGGAGGATCTGGCCACTACAAAGTAATGGGCAAGGCCCAAGTTGCCACGGCCCTTGCCAGTGTGACTGCCCGGTCACTACCAAGACCATCCCTGAGAGGTCGGTGGGGGTCTGCTGCCGCAGCCAGTGTCGCTTTCATGAGGCAGGAACGCCCTCTCATGTCTTTTAGCTCCAGCAGCAGTGAAGAGGACCTGCTGGCCTAAGGATCCTGCAGCTTTTATGGGAGCCACAACGTGGACTTAACTTGAAGGGTGAGCACTAGTTAGCATGTTTTTTTTTTTTTGTTGCCCTGCGTTTGTCCTCACCCAGATGGACATGGATTGTCAGGACTCCACCCATTAAAAAAAAAAAAAGTTTTAACCAAGTTGCGCATACGTGCGCCTCATCCCTTTTTTCCCCCTTTTCAGGTTATTGGGGAGCCCATTGAAAGAGGGTTTTTTAAGGAACCTTTGCTGCTATTTTTTTACCCATTTGGATTACAATTTTACCTATGTGGGTTACAAATTGCAACTGAGTTTGGGACTCTGCTCTAGTTCTATGACAAGCGTCAGAAGAAAAGAGACTTAAAGGGAACCTGTCATCAAGTTTATGCTGCCCATACTAACGGCAGAATAAAGAAGAGACAAGTGAGTTGATTTCAGCGGTCTGTCATTTGTAAGTTAAAAGTAAGTGGTTGCCGAGAACCAACATCACAAACATTGCAGACTGGGCCTGGAAAAGAGTCAAATCTTCATGAGAAGAGTCATGGTTATTCATGAATTCCTGCTGTCCTTGCCCACCTGCTGGTGATTGACAGTCTTCTACTTAGTTTTCTCTCTAGGAGAGAACTGCCAATCATCAGCAGATGGGCGGGAGTACAGGAGATTAGGAATAACCATGACTCTTCTCAGGTAGATTTGACTCTTTTCAAGGCCTAAACTGCAATGATTATGATGCTGGTTCTCGGCAACCGCTTACTTTTAGCTCATGAGTGACACACCACTGAAATCAGCATTTCTGTCACTATTTTATACCGCCTTCAGTGAGGGCAGTATAAAGTTGATGACAGGTTCCCTTTAAACACGTCCTTGAGCATACTAGGTAGGTGATATTTAAAATGTTTACATTATACATATAATGTATCTGCACTATATTGTTTGCACTAATGTTTTTACCTTTCAGCAACGTTTTCAAGTATGTTGCCCATTGTGTGTATTTCTTTACAGGTACCACAATGGGTCCTCATATTCACTTTATAGTATTGTGGATGATTGTACTATGCCCATAGCCGGATAGACAGCACCTTACTTGTTCTACCTCAAATATACATACTGCCTCTGAGGGCGATTTCAGATCTGACCATTTACGCTGGATCTGGCCCAGGGTCCGCAAGGTGACGAAACGATGGCGCAAGCCTCGGATCACCTGCTGGATCACCTCCTTTTTATGCTGGTTCGGGTGGCGGTGTGTGCCATCGTAAATCGTAATCCTGGAGGTCCATCAGCCGGACAATGTATTTCAGCTGTGCAGCAGAGCTAAATGATGAGGATCGTCTGGATGCCATTTTCGAATATTCGCTCTGCCTCTGAGGAGTGCACGCCGCAGACTCTCGTTGTACGTGCCTGCGTATTATGTAATCGCGTAGACAATAGTACGCTGAGGATTCGTAAGCTATTTGTACGCTCATGCGTACGTCTTCTAAAAAGTTGCATACATTTTTATAATGTACGTTCGCTGTTAGTGCGCGAATGTTCGCTAATAGCATATAATAACGTATATTGTGTATGCAAATACAACGAATCTAATCATCGAATATACGAATTTTAGGAAAACTTCGGCGTATCTTCGGCAAATTTTTTGAATCATTCGCTCATCTCTATTGCCTATAGCAACTAATCACACTTCTCACAACTGAACATACAATAGGTTGACACCATGTTTTCTGCGTCTCTTATTTCACCTCTGTTCACCGCTATACACTAACTATAGAGCAGGCCCGTCTGAGCCACTAGCTGCAGTGGCTTTCAGTGATCTTTGACTATTATCTGCCGTAATAAATGAGTAGTACTGTAGACTAGGAATCCAGATTGCTAGATTTTATTTTCCTATTTTATTGCCCCGCTGTCAGCATTTTAACTTGTGCTGAAATACACTGTTGCACTGTATGTGCATGTGCACGAGTCATCTCCAGTGTATTAGCATGAAACAGAAATCCAGCAACTCTGCTGGATTTTTTGAAATTCAGGAGTCATAGTCGTGGTACACGTAGGACACATGCTGCAACACCACTGATTTCTATGGGATCACCGCTACACTATGTAGCAATGCATGAAAGGCTAGGGTCCACCTAAGAGGAAATCAGCCCTACTTAGTGGCTCTCAGTTTAGAGGCAGGGGTAATATTGATTTGACAGCTCTAACAAAAATCTGAATCCTGTAATTTTGAAATAGCAAATTAATTTGATCGTTCAACCCTATGTAATGCATCTTTCACACAACGCAAATCGCAAACGTGTTGTTCGTGGTCTCCATAACAACTCATGTATCCACTGATTTTAAAGTGTGTAATAGCACAGTAAGGTTTTTCATGGACTATTAGGTCTGTGTTGACACCATGGTAGCAGGCTCTACTTTTGTCCGTGATTATAGATCCCTCACATTATAGTCTATGGGTCCATGAAAACCACGGACACAACAAGGGTGCCATCTGTGTGTGGTCCGTGGTTTTGATTGAATGTTGTTACGCCATGGAAATTAGTTTTCAGTCTAGCAGTGTACGTGGAATACATTGACATAAAATGGACCAAACACGGATCCTTCATGGAAATTTCACAAACATGGGATAGAGGCCTCATAACACCAATAGAGTAGCCCAGTTATATAAAATTATCCCCTATCCACAGAACTGGGTATACCTATCATATTGTTGGGGGCCCCCACATAAACACAGGTCAAGTACAACCCCAAACACCCCCCACCCGCCCCCATGAACAGAGTGGCAGGTCGGGCATGCACTCGGCTGCTCCATTCAGTTCTATGGGAACTCTAGAGATAGTTGAGTACAGCTACCCTGTGCATAGGGGTTAACATTTTATAACCAGAATACCCCTTTAACTCCTATATATATATGGGGTTAATGAAGTTTGATATATATATATTCAATAGTAAAATCAGCTTGATAAATGTCTGTCTTCCAAATAAATCATGCTATGACCATAACATAACATAACCATTGGTTGCTGATGCTCAGACAACATGGGGTATGAGAGCCACTTCACTTGCACCGTTTTACAGCTAGGAGTCATGACTATTGTGCAAAAAGTTGCGTGTCACTGCATAACATCTAGTAACACGCAGCAGTATTGTGAAACAAGGATTCCCAGCAAGCTTGCATCTGTAATGAGCTGGGAATTGTAGGTGCATCACTGCTGGCGTGCCACAAGTTGCCGGGGATACTTCTTCCAATACTTCACACAGTACAGTCATACCGCCATATTCAACAACTCATTTGACCTCCAGCCTCGTTTCCGTTGTCCTTGGGTGCTTTTTCCACAATGTTACCCCAAGTATAATATGCCCTTAAACATTAACCTATCCCGCCTACACATACCAGCGCTATAGCCCCTGAAAAGCGCAAGATGACATTGATATCCGGATACTGCGAACCGAAAGATCCCTCTACAGAGTGCCGCCATCTTCAGTTTCAGCGCATGAGCAGTTCAGTTCTCTTGAGTTTCATTGCAGCTCGTTTCAGTGCGCATGTGCAGTGGACTGGCAGCAGATTGGGAGGCGAATAGCGAATTTGTTTTCAAATCTGGTTACGTTGGGTGTAAAACTGTGTAGAAAGTACTGTACAAGTCCTTTCATGTGTCTGCTCCCTGCACTAACATTGTTGATGTTCATTCGTACTGCTAGTGTTAGTTCTCTTCTGCTCACACCGACATTTGCTTTTATCCAGTCAGAAAGTATTGGCTGTAACCATATTATCCTTGGTAAACAGGTAAAATGCAACATTTTAACGTTTACATTTTTGAAAGGTATCATTATTTTATTTTGCTTTAATGGGAAATATTTTCATGAAAGTTTTCTCTGTCACCTAGTTGATAGAAAAGAACAACATGGAAGATGCTCTGCATGTGTTGCTATTTAGAAGCAGGATCTTCAGTGTAATGTAGACAAAGGATTATTGTACACAGTTCCTTCAATATATTCACTTTTCTGTACAATTGGCTATATACTTAATAAGGGGTTTTCTGGACTAACAGTATTGATGATCTATTTTCAGGATAAGTCATCCATATCAGATCAGAACCCCTACCAATCACTCTTGGACTACCATTGAGAGAGTAGCCCCAATGATTGAATTTAAAAAGCCAATTAATGTCTGTGGAGAAAAATGTAATATCCAAAGCATGCTCTGTTTTCAAAAAATACAACTGACTACAAAACACATCATAAAATTAAACTCTATTTATGTATATTCATACATTACTATTAGAGATGAGCAAGCACTAAAATGCTCGGGTGCTCGTTATTCGAGTCGAATTTTTCCCGATGCTCGGGTGCTCGTTTCGAATAACGAACCCCATTGAAGTCAATGGGAGACTCAAGCATTTATTGCAGGGGACCAAGGCTCTGCCTAGGGAAGGCTGGGTGAAAACCTGGAAACCTCAGAAAATTATGGAAACACCACGGAAATGGACAGGAAACAGCAGGGGCTGCATGCATGGATGCCTCTGAGGCTGCCTAATCCCATCATTACCCCAAATTCTTGGGCAACAGCCTGGTGGTGACCCTCAAGGCAACTGTGCTCACCCAGACCATACAAATTTAGCGTGGCCCTGTATGGCTATGACTACAGAGTGACCGAGTTACACTGCAGGAGCAGGCGAAGCACATAAAAATTTATCGTGGCCCTGTATGGCTGTGACTACAGAGTGACCAAGTTACAGGGCAGGAGCAGGCAAAGCACATAAAAATTTAGCGTGGCCCTGTATGGCTGTGACTACAGAGTGACCAAGTTACAGGGCAGGAGCAGGCGAAGCACATAAAAATTTATCATGGTCCTGTATGGCTGTGACAACAGAGTGACCGAGTTACAGTGCAAAAGCAGGCGAAGCACATAAAAATTTAGCGTGACCCTGTATGGCTGTGACTACAGAGTGACCGAGTTACAGTGCAGGAGCAGGCAAAGCACATAAAAATTTACAGTGGCCCTGTATGGCTGTGACTACAGAGTGACCAAGTTACAGTGCAGGAGCAGGCGAAGCACATAAAAATTTAGCGTGACCCTGTATGGCTGTGACTACAGAGTGACCGAGTTACAGTGCAGGAGCAGGCAAAGCACATGAAAATTTATCGTGGCCCTGTATGGCGGCGGTGACAACAGAGTGATCGAGTTAGACTGAGGTAGCAGGTGAACCACCCCAAAATTTAGCCTGACATAGCATGGTGGTGACACCACCAATGCCTTTGTCCGACTGAGATTGCAGTCAAATGGCTGTAGGGAGTGTGTGAAGTCGACCCTCCGAAAAAAAAAAATTTTTGTGTCTGTGGTTCACGATACTGAAAAATTGTTTTAGAGTGTCTGTAGTTGACGCTCCTGAAAAATAGTTTTAGAGTGTCTGTAGTTGACGCTCCTGAAAAATGGTTTTAGAGTGTCTGTAGTTGACGCTCCGGAAAAATTGTTTGGAGAGAGGACCTGTAGGTGGCCCTTATGTTATACTGTATGGGGCAGATACTATACAAGGAGACATTATATTGTATGGGGGCAGCCACAAGGAGACGTTATACTGTATGGGGCAGCCACAAGGGGACGTTATACTGTATGGGGGCAGCCACAAGGGGACGTTATACTAAATGGGGGCAGCCACAAGGGGACGTTATACTGTATGGGGGCAGCCACAAGGGGACGTTATACTGTATGGGGGCAGCCACAAGGGGACGTTATACTGTATGGGGCAGTCACAAGGGGACGTTATACTGTATGGGGGCAGCCACAAGGGGACGTTATACTAAATGGGGGCAGCCACAAGGGGACGTTATACTATATGGGGGCAGCCACAAGGGGACGTTATACTGTGTGGGGGCAGCCACAAGGGGACGTTATACTGTATGGGGGCAGTCACAAGGGGACGTTATACTGTATGGGGGCAGCCACAAGGAGACGTTATACTGTATGGGGGCAGCCACAAGGGGACGTTATACTGTATGGGGGCAGCCACAAAGGGACGTTATACTGTATGGGGGCAGCCACAAGGGGACCTTATACTGTATGGGGGCGGCCACAATGAGACGTTATACTGTATGGGGGCAGCCACAAGGAGACGTTATACTGTATGGGGGCGGCCACAAGGAGACGTTATGCTGTATGGGGGAGGCCACAAGAGGACGTTATACTGTAAGGGGGCAGCCACAAGGAGACGTTATACTGTATGGGGGTAGCCACAAGGAGACGTTATACTGTATGGGGGCAGCCATAAGGAGACGTTATACTGTATGGGGGCGGCCACAAGGAGACGTTATACTGTATAGGGTGGCCACAAGGAGACGTTATACTGTATGGGGTGGCCACAAGGAGACGTTATACTGTATGGGGGCCACAAGGAGACGTTATACTGTATGGGGGCCACAAGGAGACGTTATACTGCATGGGGCAGCTGGGGCCAAGGAGACATAATACTGCATGGGGCGGCTGGTGCCAAGGAGGCATTATACAGCATGCTTGTAATTTGATGTACACTATTTTGGGGGCATCCAGGCTGGCACGGTCATTCTTGTGCTCTGGCTGCTTTCCAGGATATGACCAATATCTGTGGATGGTCTTTATGTGAAAAACGCTGTCTAAAAAATGGGGGAAAAAATAGCAGACCTCACCTCACATAAAACCAAAGCGACTTGCGTGGCAGTTTATGTTAGAAATGTGTCTGCAGGTCGTGAAGCCTCAATTACCAAACAGCTTGTTTGTAAAGCATATATAATGTTTAATATTAAAAAACAAAGCCTGCTCGCCCCTCCAGTGCTCCAGACAAAAAAAAATACCTAGGAGCCATTGGCTCCTTAACTGAAAAATTTAGGAGCCAAATTAAATTTTTAGTCGCCAAATTTAAGGCTGGAGCACTACACAGGGGGAGACGTTACAGGCGGGAGCACTACACAGGGGGAGATGTTACAGGCTGGAGCACAATACAGGGGGGGAGACGTTACAGGCTGGAGCACTACACAGCGGGAGAGACGTTACAGGCGGGAGCACTACACAGGGGGAGACGTTACAGGCTGGAGCACTACACATGGGGAGATGTTACAGGCTGGAGCACTACAGGGGGAGACATTACGGGCGGGAGCACTACACAGGGGGGAGACGTTACAGGCGGGAGCACTACAAAGGGGGGAGACGTTAGAGGCTGGAGCACTACACAGGGGGAGACGTTACAGATCTCGGGCCCCATCTCTCCGCCCCTAATCCCGTGCGGCACCATGATGGAGAGGGGGGGCACGCCCACGTGACGCGGCCTAGCCGGCCCCTCTTCTATGCGGTCGGCTCAGTCCCGTAGCGTCACAGTCCCCGCCTCCTCAGGCCTGTGCGGCGCTATACTTTACCACTACCAATGACGCCATACTCTCCGCCCCTCAATCCTGTGCGGTGCTGTGCGGCGTGTATCACGGGCCCTTCTTCTCTGCCGTGAACGTTTAGGGTTGAAGAGTGGGATGCGGGAGGATGGGACCGCTGCGGGGATTGACATGTAAGCAGTGGACAGGATGTGGACATTTTAGAAGCGGTCGGCACACATGCGACCACTCCTATGACGTCATTAAACACCGCGGTTATTAGGAAACGGTGATATCGCTATATCGCCATTTCTTAATACCGCGGTATACCGTTGACACCGTTGCACACCACAGTCCGTCGGTCATCCTCAATTTCTTTAAAGAACCTCCAGACTTGCGAACATCTAGGCCTCGCCACGGGAGCTTCACTACGTGAAACAGTTGCTGCTGATGCACCAGCTCTGGCCCTGCTTCTCCCTCTGGCCACACCACTGCCTCTTACAACCTGTTCTGGTGCAGCACTCGCCTCCGCCTCAGAAGCACTGTCTTCACTCGGCTTATCAACCCAGCTTGGGTCAGTCACCTCGTCATCCTCCGATTCCTCAGTCTGCTCCCCCCTCGGACTTCCTGCCCTGACAACTACTTCACCACTGTCTGACAACCGTGTCTCCTCATTGTCCGACACCTCTTTACACACTTCTTCCACTAAGTCAACATTGTCATCATCATCATCATCACCCACAGACTGCGACAGTTGGAAAACTTGGGTATCGGGAAAGAGGTCAGCAGCAACCTGAGAAGTGGTTTGTGACTCTGGGAAGGGTCCAGAAAACAGTTCCTCAGAGTATGCCGGATCGCATTCCAAATTTTCCTGGGAGGGGGCAGACTGGGGGGAAGGAGGTTGAGGTGGAGGAGCCAGAGGAGTGCTCCCTTGGGTAACGTGGGTGGACTGCGTGGAAGACTGACTGGTGGACAAATTACTTGAAGCATTGTCCGCAATCCACGACATCAGCTGTTCGCACTGTTGTGGTTTCAACAGTCCTCTACCACGTGTCCCTGTAAGTTGAGACATGAAGCTAGGGAGTGTAGCTGCGGCGTTCCCCTGCTCCCTCATCAGCAGGTACTGTCTCACCCTGCCCAGGACCAAGGCCTTTGCCCCCTGCAGTAATTGAATGCCCACGCCCTCATCCTCGACCCTTAGCCCTGGGGTTCAACATTTTCTGTATATAAGTGTATTATATATACAAAAAAAAATGGGCCTGCGGTACTGAAACCCACAAACTTGTTCAATCTGAACAAGTTAATATATAGGTGGATAAGTTAGAGCAAAATTACGTATGTTATTATGTACCGTGCAGTATGGAGCAATTACACTGAAACTATTAGATAAGGCAGACTTGGTCTGCTTAAGTGCAACCCAGACAAATGTCGCACAGAGATTTTTCTAATGTAGCTGTATCAGTGAGAGCAAAAGACCTTTTGTAATTACGTGACGTACAGAATGTACGTACGAAAATATGGATTGTGCTTTGTACATAGGTGGATAAGTTAGAGCAAAATTACGTATGTTATTACGTACCGTGCAGTATGGAGCAATTACACTGAAACTATTAGATTAGGCAGACTGTTTAAGTGCAACCCAGACAAATATGTCGCACAGAGATTTTTGTAATGTAGCTGTATCAGTGAGAGCAAAAGACCTTTTTTAATTACGTGACGTACAGTATGGGTCACCTGGACAGAAAGTACAGATTGTGGTGACTGGTCAGTTGAACTGTGACACACAGAATGGTTCCACACAGCTGTATGAAATGGATTTGTATCACTGAGATAAAACAACAAAAAAACTATATTTTTTTTTTGTTTTTTAACGTGACGTGCAGAATATATCAGAGAGCAAACTCAGTCCCTGCTGACTGTGGCTATTTTGACTGCAACCAAGAAAAATGTTGCACTCAGATTTTTCTAATGTAGCTGTATCAGTGAGAGCAAAAGACCTTTTTTAATTACGTGACGTACAGTATAGGTCACCTGGACAGAAAATACAGATTGTGGTTTGTGGTGACTGGACAGCTGAACTGTGACACACAGAATGGTTCCACACAGCTGTATGAAACGGATTTGTATCACTGAGATAAAACAATAAAAAAAAAAAAATTGTTATATATGGTGATAGCTGCACTACTAGTGCCAGCCAGCCCAGCCAGGAGACAAAAAAAAGTGTCTTGTAGCCCTGAGAAGGGCTGTTGGGTTCTTTTGATATCACTCCTGCCTAACAGAGAACTAAATCCAGGCCCTAACACTCTCCCTGAAATGCAGCAGATCTGTCCCTAACGACATCCAGACAGCATCTGAGCCGAGCACCGCGGGCAGTCACTAGTATATTCCAGGGTCACCGGATCAGGCCAGCCAACCCCTGCTATCGACATGTAAGGGCCCCACGTGATGCTGGGTGTACCGCAGAGTCTCCTGGCTTGTGATTGGCTGAGTTTATAGGCGCCAAAAATTCAAAATGCGGGAGATGCCATTCCCTCGAGCATGGCGAGATGCTCGTCCAAGCATCGAGCACTTTTGAGTACCCTAATGCTCGAACGAGCACCAAGCTCGGACAAGCATGCTCGCTCATCTCTACAGGCAACCTTTTAGCAAAGAAATTAAGGAAACTAAACAAGTTTTGGTTCCCCCAAATTAGGCACCTCACCTCCAACAACCTCAAGAAAACTCCCAGAGATATTGTCAATGCTTCCAAAGACTATTACTTAGATCTATACAACTTAAATCAAAGCGAACATATAACCCCTCCCTCTAGGATGCAAATTGACACATTACTGGAGAGAATTCTTCCACACCTTCCACACCTCTCCATCGAGGACCACAATACCTTATCACTAGTGCAGAAATACAATCTGACATCTCCACTACACAAATTAAGACATCTCCACTACACAAGTCCCCTGGCCCTGATGCCCTAACCTAACCAGTGACTATTATAGGAAGTTTCAATCAGTTATCGTCCCTTACCTGCAAAAAGTATTTAATCCATCTACAGAGACAGGTTCCTTCCTCCCAGATATGCTACAGGTTACATAGTTACATAGTTAATACGGTTGAAAAAAGACACATGTCCATCAAGTTCAACCAAGGGTGGGGGTAGGAGTGATGAAGGGGAGGGGGACGGGTAACCTTAAGACATGACTCTACATTTTTTAATATGTGGTGACCTTCTTTTTCTCTAAGAATGTATCTAAGCCTGTTTTGAAGCCCTCAGCTGTCTTTGCTGTGACCAGCTCCTGCGGTAGACTGTTCCACAGATTCACAGTTCTTATAGTAAAGAAGGCTTGTCGCCCCTGGAGTCTGAACCTTTGCTTCTCCAGGCGGAGGCAGTGCCCCCTTGTCTTTTGAGGGGATTTTACCTGGAACAGTTTTTCACCATATTTTTTGTATGGGCCATTTACATACTTGATCATGTCCCCCCTTATACGTCTCTTGTCAAGACTAAACAAGTTTAACTCCTTCAGTCTTTCTCCATAGCTAAGATGCTCTATGCCCCTTATCAGTTTAGTTGCCCGTCTCTGCACCCTTTCCAGCTCCAGGACATCCTTCCTATAAACCGGAGCCCAGAACTGAACAGCATATTCCAGATGAGGCCGTACTAATGCTTTATACAGTGGTAATATGACATCCCTGTCCCGCGAGTCCATGCCTCTTTTAATACATGACAATATTCTGCTGGCCTTAGAAGCAGCCGATTGACATTGCATGCTATTCTGCAGTCTATGGTCTACAAGGACACCCAGATCCTTCTCTACAAGTGACTCTCCCAGTGTTACCCCCCCCTAGGACATAGGAGGCATGCAAGTTGTTAGTACCCAGATGCATAACTTTACATTTATCCACATTGAACCTCATCTGCCAAGAGGATGCCCAAACACTCAGTGTGTCCAAGTCAGCTTGTAACTTCTGCACATCTTCCATAGACTGGACTCTACTACAAAGCTTAGTGTCATCTGCAAAAATTGAAACAGTGCTGTTGATTCCTCCCTCTATATCATTAATAAATAAATTAAATAAAAGTGGACCCAGCACTGAACCTTGGGGTACACCACTTATAACTGGGGACCATTCAGAGTAGGAATCATTCACCACCACTCGCTGAGTACGCTCCTTCAGCCAGTTCTCAATCCAGTTACAGAGTAGATTTTCTAATCCAACCGACCTTAATTTACCCATCAGACGTCTATGAGGGACCGTGTCAAACGCTTTTGCAAAGTCCAAATACACAATATCCACAGCCGCCCCTCTATCCAGACTTCTACTCACTTCTTCATAAAAACCAATCAGGTTAGTCTGACAGCTTCTGTCCTTAGTAAAACCATGCTGGTTATCACTTATAATAATATTATCCAAAACATATTCCTGTATATAGTCTTTTATTAGACCCTCAAAAAGTTTCCCCACAATGGACATTAAGCTCACCGGTCTGTAATTCCCCGGGGATGACCTAGAGCCCTTCTTGAAGATGGGCACCACATTTGCTTTACGCCAGTCCCTCGGCACTATGCCAGTCACCAGAGAATCTTTGAATATTATATACAAGGAAATTACTGAACTAAGTTCCTTAAAGGGTTTCTGTCACCAGTTTTGGGCATATAAAACAGGATGACATTTGCAATGTGCAAATGTCACCTGATGCCCAAACTGGTGATCATTTTTTTACTGGTGCCCCCGTTTTTGAAATAAATCAACTTTTGTCGTATGCAAATGAAGCTTACTAGGTGCAAGGGGAGGTAACCCTGCACCTAGTAAGCGCCGTTTCCCTACCTTTATTCACGCCCCCTTTGTTGTGATAGACAGGGCCAGGCAGCTCGCTCTAGCTGCTCCTGGCCCTGTCCGTGCTGAAAATCCCGCGCCTGCGCCGTTCGGACTTCATTCGGCGCAGGCGCAGTGAGTGCCGATTGCTGCCGGGCTCCCGGCTTCCTCACTGCGCCTGCGCCGCCTTCTCTTCTGGGTGTTCTGTGACGTCATCGGCGCAGGCGCAGTGAGGAAGCCGGGAGCCCGGCAGCAATCGGCACTCACTGCGCCTGCGCCGAATGAAGTCCGAACGGCGCAGGCGCGGGATTTTCAGCACGGACAGGGCCAGGAGCAGCTAGAGCGAGCTGCCTGGCCCTGTCTATCACAACAAAGGGGGCGTGAATAAAGGTAGGGAAACGGCGCTTACTAGGTGCAGGGTTACCGCCCCTTGCACCTAGTAAGCTTCATTTGCATACGACAAAAGTTGATTTATTTCAAAAACGGGGGCACCAGTAAAAAAATGATCACCAGTTTGGGCATCAGGTGACATTTGCACATTGCAAATGTCATCCTGTTTTATATGCCCAAAACTGGTGACAGAAACCCTTTAAGAACTCTTGGGTGTAACCCATCCGGTCCTGGAGCCTTATTCACGTTTACTTTGTTTAACTTAGCTTTGACCATATCTATATTGAACCAGTCAAGTATTACATGAAGTATCACCAGCACTTACTCTACCGGCAGCAGCTCCCACCTCTTCATGTGTATATACAGAACTAAAGAACTCATTCAGTAGCTCCGCCTTTTCCTGATCCCCAGTAATCAATTCCCCATCACTATTATTAATAGGTGCTGATAGTAACAATACCAAAACGTGGAAAAGATCTGGAAAATGTTAAGAATTACAGGACCATTTCCTTACTGAACACTGCTAAGATTCTCACAGTTAGGCCTCATGCACACGAACGTGTGCCGGCTGTGCCCGTGCTGCGGGCCGCATGCGGCGGGTCCACAATAAACGGGCACCGGCCGTGTGCAGCCCACATCACGGATCGCGGACCCATTCACTTCAATGGGTCCGCGATCCGGGAGATGCGGAGCGGAGGCACGGATCGGAACACCACGGAAGCACTACGGTGTGCTTCCGTGGTGTTTCTGGCCGTGCCTCCGCACCGCAAAAAAGTAGCGCAAGCACTACTTTTTTGCGGTGCGGACCCAATTCAAGTGAATGGGTCCACGATCCGCATGTGGTGGCCTCACGGTCAGTGCCCGTGCATTGCGGTACAGCCGGCACACGTTTGTGTGCATGAGGCCTTAGGCACCTTGCAGGCGAGCGTGACACACGCACGTCTTCCGCATCATGAGCTCTGTCCTGAACTCCCGGCACTGAACGGGGTCACATAACATTATACTGATTTATGATGCTATGTAACCCGTACAGTTCTGGAATGTGTTGGATAACACTAACAGCATTATGTCAGTGTTATCCAACACATTCCAGAACTGTGAGGGTTACATAGCATCATAACTCAGTATAATGCTATGCCACCCCGTTCAGTGCTGGGAGTTCAGGACAGGGCCCGCCATGCGGGAGACGTGCGTGTGTCATTCTCGTCTGCAAGGGGCCTTAGACTTAAAGGGGTATTCCCATCTCAGTGATCATACTTGAAAGCGTAATACTGGTGGCCTTTATCATTTTTGTCATTAGAAGTTATTACCCACATTTCCCTGATTTTCATAAAATCATATATTCCTACCCTGATGTTGACTATTCGTTTCCCTTGGATACGGCCCGCTTTTCTCCGATTCCTAGCGGCCCGCGCTTGCGCAGACAGCAGTCATTTTTCACCCAGGCAGCCGCGGCTATCTTCAGGAGCGCGCACGTCGCCGCGCATGCGCAGATCTTATTCCTTCACTGCCGATGTCTGATACAGAGCAGCGCTTGTTCTGTATCAGATGTGGCCAGCCGCGCTTGCGCGGTAGTTCTTCTTTTTGTCTGTGCTCGTATATAGAGCCGCACATGCTCTGTATGCGATCACAGACATCGCTGAGGAGAGAGGGAGAAGAGGATCGCGATCTGGAGACACGTCCTGCATCTACATAGGTAAGTATAAAAAAAAAAAAAAAACTTACCACTATACTTACCAACGATTTTGGGGCCAAAAACAAAGTTATGATGACTATAAATATTTGATTTATTTATCTTATTTTATCTTATTTATTTATATTGATATTTGGGACAGTAGGGGAAAGTAATCATAGTGAAAAGCGACACTGGGTGTGGATGTGGGCCATTATACTGTGGAGGGAGGGTGGGGG